>VMDR010002464.1:0-91468 GCA_007922815.1 Macrotus californicus
TTCTGGCACCCCTATGATTCGGATATTGGAACGTTTCAAGACATCCTGGAGGTTCCTAAGCCTCTCCTCATTTTTTTGACTTCTTGTTTCTTCATTGTGTTGTGCTTGAATGTTTCTTTCTTTCTTCTGGTCTACACCATTGATTTGAGTCCCATTTTTCTTCCCCTCACTGTTGGTTCCCTGTACATTGTTCTTCATCTCCCTTATTGTATCCTTCATTTGTTTATCTAATTTGTGACCAAATTCAACCAAGTCTGTGAGCATCCTGATTACCAGTGTTTTGAACTGTGCATCTGATAGGTTGGCTATCTCTTCGTCGCTTAGTTGTATTTTTTCTGGAGCTTTGATCTGTTCTTTCATTTGGGCCATTTTTGTTGTCTTGGTGCACCTGTTACGTAGTAAGGGGCGGAGCCTTAGGTGTTCACCAGGACGGGGCGGCCACGTCGCTGCGTTGTGATGCTGTTTGTGGGGGAGGGGACCGAGAGGGAACAATGGCGGTTGCTCCACTCTCTGCCAGTTTTCAGTGACCCTCCGCGCTACCCATGGTCAAACTGGGCCCCCCTGGTGCTGGTTCCGGTGCTGATTCCCGGTGTGAGGGCTTATGTGCGCTCCAGGACCCTGTGGGTCTCTCCAACGAGCTCCCCTTCGAGGCCGGGAGTTTCTCCCGCTACCTCCGCTTCAATCCCCACAGGCGTTTTCAATCAGAGGCTTTGAGGCTTTTTTTCCCCCAAGCTAGAACTCTGGGTTGCGGGGTCTGTCTCACTCCCTAGTTGTTCCTCCCGGTTTATCCTCACGAGGGAGGGGGACACCCGGTCCGCAGCCGCCACTTCTCCCAGCCAGCTGCGCCTTTCCCAGATCCGCCAGCCACTGCCCCGCCACACAAGTCCTCTCCGCCCCTCCTACCGGTCTGGATGTATGTTTCTTAATTTCTTGGTTGTCGGACTTCCATACGGTTCGATTTTCTGTCAGTTCTGGTTGTTTTTTCTTTTAAAATTTGTTGTTGTCCTTCTTTTGGTTGTGCAAGGAGGCACAGTGTGTCTTCCTACGCCTCCATCTTGGCTGGAAGTCCTTTTCAGCCCCTTATTAGTGAAGAACTTGCCCAGCTCTGCTTCGGAGGGGTAAAAGGCCCCTTGCTTTGCCCTGGCCGGGTGGCTCAGTTAGTGGCAGCGTCGTCCTGTGCACAAAAGGTTGCGGGTTTGATCCCCAGTCAGGGCGCACAAGGGAGGCCACTGATCAATGTTTTTCACTCTGACGTCAATAAGCATATCCCTGGGTGAGAGTTTTTTAAAAGTCTCCTTGTTTTTTTCTGCCCTTTGGTCAGATGGAGCAAGTCATGCTTCTGTGTGTTCATTGTATCCTTGGTCCCAGCTGGGGGTGAGGGACAGGGACCCAGCCCGAGGGGTTTCTTCTGAGGGGTTTGTTAGCCCCACCCTACACATGCACACACACACACCATACCTCTCACCCATACTACATGTTTATCAACACTCCCCACACACACATGCAGACTTCACACACAGCACTCTACGCACACAGCACACCACTCACACACTATACACATTCGCACACACACCACACACAACATACCACTCACATACTGTACACACATTTGCACACACACCACAACTTACCACTCCCACACTGTGTGCACATTCGCACACACACCACACACCACTCATGTACCACTGACACACTACACACATTTGCATACACAACACATACCATGACATACCACTCATGCTGTACACATATTCGCACACACAACCCCACCACATGTATCACAGCATGCACACACACACACACAGACACCTCACACACTCACCTCCCCCACACTCACACATACCACATCACACACCACTCACATACACTCACACGACACACACACACCACACCTAAGCCACAAGGTACTGGGTCAAGTGATTGGTCTTTCAATTTACCCACCCCCCAAACCCTTGCTGTGTTCTTGCTAAACAAGGCCATTTGGGGGGTTTTTGAGGTTTAGAAATTTCAGCTCCAGCAAGCATTCTTGGAAGGTGGGAGGATGTAGGAAACCCCAGAGCCCTACTAACCCATGGTGATTTTGGCTGCAGAGAGCACTGGCAGTTGAGGCAGCTGAGCTGCTTCCCTCCGTCCGGCACCCCCTCCCCCCGCCCCCATGCCGACGCAGGCTGTCTGCACTTCCAGCTGCCTCTCGGCTTAGCACCCTCCTCTTGCATCTGTTGGTCCTCCTGGGGCACTATGACCACTGAAGGACCATCTCAGAGGCCTGGGCCCCTCTCTCATTCTGGGTCTTGCCTGGAGCTCTCTCCATGCTGGGCATGGTGGTCATACGTGCCTGCCTCTGGCCACACCCCCACGGGCCATGCAGAGGATCCAGTTTTCACTGATGATGGACGATAGCAAGAAGCTCTTATCCCCTTACTTCTTGGAGGTTCTGGAGCTGTACAGCTAGCTTCCAGGCACCTGGGAGTGGTGTGACCTACACAGATCTCAGCCTGGCAGTCCTGGGCATCAGTGAGGCCACCCTCAGTTTACCTACCCCGTGAAAGTGCTGGAGTTTTGCTTGGGGCCTCTGGGAGCTGTGGGGCCTCTGAGACCCGCACCCCTGGGTAAGAATGGATGTGGTGGGCCCTTCTCTGTGGGCCTGGTCACTGTCCGTGGACAGTGCCCTGTGCCCTCCATAGCAGGCATAGCCTCCCTCTGTTGGCCACCTTGAGGGACAAGACTGTAGCACGGCTCGTTCAAAAAGGGCCCCCGAGACCCCAGGTCGGAATGTGGTGACAGCCGCCCTTTGCCTTGTGTCGTGAGGCTGGTGCAGGCTTCCTGCCAGCACTTCCTCGACTGCTGGAGACGGCGCACGCTAGGCCACCACGCGAGGGCTCAGGAAACCCCCGTCTGTCTGGTGCCCCCCAGGAAGGCAGCCGAGCCCTGCACGCGGCTGGCCACACCTCAGCGACCGGAGCCCTTTTCAAGAGCCAGGGTCGCCTCAGGCGGACTGTCCTTGGAGTTCAGAGGAGGCTGTGCTTCGTCCTAGACCGCCCCACGCTGGCAGAGCAGGCCGCGTGCCCACCCAGCCGGCCGTGGCCACGCCTGACCCGAGGGCAGGGAGTGGCTCTCTCTGCGAAGTTCGGCAGAGCCTGGTGTCGGAGAGTAGCTGGGGCCTCGCTGGAGGGCAGGCTGTGGGACTGGCTTAACGCGGGGTTACCCCCTTTGCCTCTCAGAGTAACTGAGAGATGGGCGCACACCACCCTAGTGTTCAGCTAGAAAGCTGAACAGGGAAGCAGAGGGAGAGGCAGCCTGGTCCATGCAGCCCCAAGTAGAGCCGTTGAAGACAAAGGTAATAGAGATTTTCTTCTCAAATGCCAGGGGAATTGCCCCTCGAGAGAATCCTGTTAAGTACCAGTGGTGCCAATGGGCATCTTTATGATTTAACTCCAGTGCTTGACATTTGAACCTGATTCTAACTGTTGATTTCCAATAAGTATTTAGCACCAGTTGAAGCGAGTTGTGTTTTTTATCCTGGCTTGCTAGGAGATTTTACCAGGAAAGGACACTGAATTTTATCAGCTGCATTTTTAGCACCTCTCTTGGCCCTGTGTGTCTGTGTGTGTGGTAGGCAATTAATACACTTTGTATTTTAGAATGGTTTCAGTCCCAGAAAGGCTAGGGAGTGCGACACAGTTCCCATGTGCCCCGCCGCTACGCTCCCCTGCCACTATCATGGTTAGGGCACGTCTGTCACAGCTCATGAACAATGTCGATGCCTGATCATTATCTAAAGTCCACAGTTCACTCCACTTTCCTTAGCTTTGCCTAATGTCCTTTCTTCTGTCCCAGGACACGTGTGTTGTGTCACATTTAGTCGTCCTGTCCTCTGAGGCGCCTCTGGCTGTAACAGCTTCTCCCTGCCCTTGCTTTTGGAGACTGGCAGTTTTCAGGAGTGCTGGCCATGGGGTTGGCAGGGCACCCCTTGGTGTTAGTTTTTCTGATGGTCCCCTCAGGGTTCGACGGGGGCTGTTGGGAGAAGGAGCACAGAGGCCCAGTGCCACTTTCGTCACCTCATGTCAGTGGCGCCTGCTGTCAGCCGGACTTATCACTGATGTCGACCTTGAGCCCCTGCCTGAGGGAGTGCATGCAGAGCTTCCCCATGTGGAGTCGTGTCTGCAGCCCCACTTCCATCCCAGCCTATCCTTAAGGAGAGTGGACTGTGCTGTCCCCCTGAGGGATGAGTATCTGCGCACACTGTGTGATTCTGTGTCGGAGCGCTCTCTCTTCTTCCCCATTTATGCATTTATTCAACCATGTGTTTCCTTATATCTATATGGATGTACATTCTGTACTTTGGATTATAATTTGACATTAAGCTACTTAATTTGTTGCTCAGATCATACCAACCTGGGCCACTGGGGACTCTTTCGCTTGGCGCCTATGCCCTTTGACACCCTTCCTCCCCCTGTCACTTTGACTTTTGAACACTCTCTTCTTTCTGCCACTGCCGGACGCGCCCAGCTCCTCTCGTGCATGCCCCACTCCGGCCCTGGGGTCAGCCAGGTCTCCGGGAGCTGGGCTCCTTTTATGGGAGAACGGTGTCCTTGCTGGTGTGCTTCAGAGGGACCTCGTGACCAGACTTCTTGGCGTCTGGCCAGCCTGGTGTCTGTGGCACACCCTCTCCTTGGCCTTGGTGGGTCACTGTTCTAATCAGCTGAGGGACTGAAACGCAAGGCGGTGTACCCTAGTGATCAGAGTGTGGCGTGCTGCCGGGTCCTGTGCCTCAGATTCCTCATCTGGAGAGAGGGCGATAACAGCACTTCAGAGACAGGTGGGGGATGTCGTGAATTGATATATGGACAGCACACAGAGCCGGCCTGGTGACATCTCCCTAGCATTGTGACCTTTGCGTTGTGACTGCTCTTCACTGGATTTTACGCAGACTCAAAACAGGGGCTTGCGCTATACATTTTTTCTTAAACCCTCTTAGCCATGTTTTGAGATCAGGATTTTTTAAATCATGGTGGGAGGCTCTCCACATTTTTATGTTTTTTAGAACAATTTAGAAAGCATAGGGCTTTCTGCTCTTGAAGGTCTCAAGAAGTCCTTTGATACGACCAGAAATCGTGTTTTTGGGGCGAATGCAGGGCATTGTGGAAGTGGACTCTATCCCTCTCAGAGTCAGCACAGCATGTTTTCCTGAAAGTGTTTGTTTCCATCAAGAATTTTCAGCTTAATTAGAATGCAGCAATTTTATTTTCTTAAGTTTGAAAAGTGCCTCCTCTGTGTCTGTAGCTGTGTTTCCTTTCTCATTTCTAATATCCGTGTTCCTCATGGTGCCGTAGCATCGCCAGAACTGCATCCATTTCGTTGGTCTTCTCGTAAATCCATCTTCCGAATGTGCTCAGCTCTCCTGCCTGTCCAGTTCGCGGAGGCCCAGTTTTATTAATTCCTCTTTCTTCCTTTCCTGGCCTTGTTTTGGACATTTGGCTTTTACTTAATTGAATCTTTGCCTATTTTCATTCTTTAGTAAGAGATGAATTTTGATAATACATTTTTGAATGCTGCCTTGACCACGTCCCGAGAAGCTCTGATTGTTGATTTTTGACCTAAGACAGGAACGAAGAGCGTTTCTTCTAGTTTCCAGATAGATGCGTTTGGTTCACTTCCTTGGTTAGTTTTTTTGTTGTTAGTTTCTGGTTTTGTCTCCGTTGTAGTTTGAGAATGTAGTGTATGTAAATTTTCTTTTTCTTTATTTTGAGATTTTTTTTTTCTTGGTGGCCTATTTAGAAATATTTTTGTCAGTATTTTATGGAATAAAATTAAACATTAAACATGTATTGGAAACTGTTTTTTTTTTATTTTTAGTGCACATACTTTGGTGTGCCTTAAATCAGGTTTCTTATCTTGTTCTAATCATCCACTGCCTCTCTCTCTCTTTTTCCTGTACATTCTCCCTAGTATCCGGAGAGGTGGTTTTATGAATTCCTCATTGTGATTCTAAATAGATTTTTGTTTTATTCATTTCCTTACCAACTTGTGTGAAGCATTCAGGTTGATGATTGTTATGTCTTCATTATGTATTTTATCTTTTTACAGCTTATAAGAATCCTTTTGACCTAATTAGTCCTTGGGTCTTGAGTCTGACTTTATCTGATGTTGGCATTGTCCTTAAATGTTTTCTTTTTGTTGCACTGTCCCTGGCGCACCTAGCGTGCTCCTTTGTTTTTAACTTCATTTACCAGCGGCTTCCTTGTTCCAAAGGGAGCCGTCCAGCCTTGGCAGGGCCCTCGGCATCTGCCTTGCTGACCAGAGGGTTGACCTCTTATCTCACTGGTGCTTTCTGGTTTCTGTTCTGCCCTTCTGGCTCTGAAAAGTTTTTCTGTCGTTGGAAAGTAGGAAAATTTCCTTTGTTTTCTTTTATATACATTTCGCTTTGGATGCAGAATCACTTTTAAATTAAGAAAAAATGAGCTGTATGTTCTCTACCTTTGGTAAAAAGTCTAAAAGTATCGATTCCTCGCTCTGAAGAGTGAAAAATTTAGCACGGTTTTAGTCTTTATCCACTCCCCCCTCTTTTCCAGCTTTTTGTCATAGAACTTCTCTTTCCATCGGTCAGTCTCATGCGTTGTTTTACAATCACTTCGCTAAGTGGCTTGGACAGAGCCCTGCCTTACTGAAGCCAGCGCGGCTCCCCCTGTGCAGTTCCCCTTCCCCTAGGTCGGCCGTGGTCAGCCCTTTTCACCTCACGGCACACACAACCTAATTCCTAAAACTTGGTGACACGCCAAAAAATATATTTTTTGCCGATCTGATAAGAATAGGTATTTTGATTTATTCACAGTGGACAGCTACTGCTTTGTTGGCGGTTGTCATTTTTTCATTTGACAACCTGAGGGAAGCGAGGTCAGTGCCCCTGACTAAACAGCCAGGTGCTCGTGATTTAAGAATCCTTGCGGCGCGCCGGCTGAAAACCGCTGCTCTGATGCTTGACTTTGACTCTGCACGTGGAGAGTCCTTTCGTTGCCTCCTGCGTGAAGGATGGCTTCGCTGGGAATTGGGTCTTCTTCGTTCCATGGAACCATTCCCTCCATTGTTGCTGGAGATCTTAGGCAAATTCTCTTTCTTTTTTCTATGGAACTTTTTTATTTTCTTTCCTCGGTGTTTAGAAGATTCTGCCTTTATTCTTGAGAGTAACTATTTTCTGAGGATCTTGGTACATTGGGCATCAAAATCCCGCCAGCCTCAAAGCCAGGTTAGGGGCACAGGTAAAGGCAGCCCCTTGAGAACAGGTTGTGTTTAACTCAAAGTTCTTTAGCCAGTCCACAGTGCGGGTGGCCGCAGAGGGCCATACATCTCAAGTGGCAAGACTCAGGCCAGGTGTCTTCTGACCTAGGCCAGCGAGGGGCAGCGCAAAGCAGCCACACCCAACACACAGAGCAGACAAGGTGCAGGAGGAAGCAGCCTGCCAACTGTGATCCGGGCAGCAGCTCTGGGGAGTCAGGAACAGCTTGGCCATCAGCAGGGCTGGTCTGCCAGCACAGGCCAGGCCAGCGACAGTGGCCGTTTGAACGCCCGAGTGGGAGTGTCACATGTATGTTTTCTGTCGGTTATCCCACTGGTCACTCCCCAGGGGGGAGCCTCTATCCCCTGGGGCCATGTTACCTGAGACCTGTGATGTAAGTATTTACCATGTCACCCTGATGGATTTCACTCCCCAGGCTCTCTGTGGCTCCTCTCAGGTACAGGAGCTGATGTGGCAACTCATGGAGGGGACAGAAGCTGTGCAGACAGGCGTGGGGTTGTCCCTGCTGGCTCCCAGGATGGTCTAGGAACTGACTCTTTAATCTGAACAATGACACTTTTCTTTGCTTCAGGGTCTTCTTCTAAATGCCTATTCCATCCCTGGCTGGTGTGGCTCAGTGGATTGAGTGCCAGCCTGCAAACCAAAGCATCCCCAATTCAATTCCCAGTCAGGGCACAGGCCTGGGTTGCAGGCCAGGTCCCCAGTAGTGGGTACACAAGAGGCAACCACACATTGATGTTTCTCTCCCTCTCTCCTTCCCTTCCCCTCTCTAAAAATAAATAAATAAAATCTTTTAAAAATAAAAATAAATAAATTTCTATTCCACATGTGTTGTGTCCCCTGGACGCCTGCTCCAGGCTCTTATCCCTTCTCTCGTAATTCCCTCTTCTGCATCAGTGGGAGGTTCTCAAGGTGTCTCCCGTTCACTCTCTGTAACCCCCTCACCCTGGCTCTCCTGCCCCCTGGTTACGCCCATTTTGTAACCTGCCTTTCATCGGAGAGAACCCTTTCTCCTCTGGCCTGTTCTCCATGTCCTGTTCGTCCACATGGACCCGTGAAAACATGGGCTGGACACTGCCCTGCAGTTTCCTCCCACTTCCCACAGGGAGGCTGGTTCTGGCCTCTTCGGCCGGCTGGCCCAGAGCTGTCTGGTCAACCCCAAGAGGTGGGGTGCTGTCGAAATCACTCAGGCCCAGAAGAAAGGGGGCGGAAAGTTTTGACTGCCTGTGGATACACTGTGCAAGGTGAGCCACACAGAGGAGCCAAGGAGGAAGGGGTGCCAGCCACACCTGGGGCGCGCCCCCTCTCCGGGGGGTGGAGGCAGCTTCCCCACTGTGGGCTTGCTGCCCACGGCTGGCCTTGGCCACAGCCCACTAGATGGCCTGCCTTCCACTGAGGCCCCTGTGGGCCTCCAGAAGCTTCTCTCAGGGAAAGGACTTGGTGTGTGTGTTAGTGGGGAGACCGTGGGGTCCTCACTTCTCACTCTCAGGAGGAATTTTCTAGCAAAAAAACGAAACTGGCAGCCTCTGGGCTGGTCCCAGAGCATAGGCAACTGCAGTTTGGCCCATGCAGGGGGTTTTTTAGGTTTGTTTAAAGTCAACAATTTAAAATTGGGAGACTTTTCTGACTTTTTCTAGAAAGTGAAATAGCTAGTAACCTTGGGCTGGTTCCCACAAAGCAGCCGCCAGTGGGAGCTGGGTAGGCTTTTGGGGCCCCGGAAGACGCCCCCCACCCAGACACCTCCCCGGATGCTGAGGCAAGCCTTTCACTGCCTCGTGCATTGGCTCTTTTATAGTTGAGAAAGATTTCTCATGCCGGTGTCTTCATCAAAAGAGAGAAAAATAAAAGATGGCTTAAGGGTCAGGTAGTTCAAGAAAAATTGGGAGAGCTATGGGAAAAGTCTGCTTCTTGTGCACTGCTCTGTCAAGCAGGCTACCTGCCAGGTGGCCCAGCCCTCACTGCCACCCTGAAGAGGCTTTCTTAAAGGAGCCGGCGGTACACAGGCAGCGTGGGGACCGCTGTGGGGGTCAGGTGCCCATCTCAGGGGACATCTGTCCAGTGTAGAGCTGACCATCAGCAAGCTCCGTCTCGGCAACGTCTCCTGAGGAGCTCTCCTGTAGGACCGCTACCCCGGTCGCCGCCCAGGCGCAGGCAGGCAGCTGCGATTATGCCACGAGGTTTGGTGCCAGGTTTTAGAAAATTCTCATTCAGACCTATTACCTGCTGGTGCAGAAGGATGTTCCCTGTGGGAGCAATTATTCTGGGCTGGGAGTTTTTCCCTCCTAACTCTGAATTCTGTAGATGTCATGAAGGGTTTAATCCAGGAACTCTGAAAGCCTGTTTCTGTATCTGCCAGCAGGCACGTCTGCTCTTGAAACCTGGAGGTAATTTATGATGAAACCAGAGAAAGGGCCTTCCCGCTCAAAGGCCCTGACACAGGCTCCACGGGGGTGCCGGGGAGCCGGGCTTGAGCCACGCAAGCCTGCTGGCCAGCACAGCCTCTGCCCCCCGCCCTGGCCCCCTCGGTCGTGGTGCAGAGAAGGGGGTGCATGCAGGCCTTGGAGCTCCCTCTGGCAGTTGTCAGAGGGCGTGCCACAGTCCCAGCCATGTCCCCCTACCCCACAGCTGTCCCAGAGCAGGACGAGGAAAGGGGCAGGGTCGGCATGGCTGGTCAGGAGATGGGTCCTGGCAATTCTGCCCGCTTGGCTCTCACATGGATATGGGACTGTCTACATGCTGTTCTTAAGGTTCAGGGGTGCCCAGGGAGCCAGGCTGCTGATGGTTGTGGGCGTGTCCTGCGTTGGTTACAGACCTCAGGCCAGGGGTCTCAGCAAGCATGTTGTCACTGTGCAGGGCCCTGGGGTCCTCCTGGGCCCCTAGCATTGCCATGGCCCAAGGTCTCCTCCTGTCCCCTGCTTCTCTGAGCGGAATGAGAGATGGCCTCTGCCCTTGGGCAAGACCCTGGCCACAAGGCCGGCCTCTCTGCCCCAGCACCCACAGGAACCTGGTTGGGGGCTGCAGGAAGGGGATCTGGGGTGGTGGTTACCGCTGCTCCCGGGCCCAGCCGTGCCCGTGCTGATGCCGTTGTTTTGTTCAAAAAGCCAGTTGTGCTGTTGCCGCAGAGCCCCAGGGCCCACCCCTCCTCGGCCCCGTCCAGTCCTTTGTGTGTAGCAGTGCCCACTCTGTGTGTGTGCCACACACGATGCCCCCCCAAGGGACTGCACTTGTGACAGCACTTGGGGCCCCTGTTCTCAAACAGCAGTTGCTGACCAATTCCGGGCCCATGCCAGGTCACAACCTTCAGGGGCAGAACTGTCTGTGGCCAGCTCAGGTGGCTCTCCTGTGTGTCCTGGCCAGGTGCACGGCAGCTGTCCCTCCAGCCTGGGGTGACCAGGGCTTGGTGGATGGCCCTGCCCGTCCAGCCACCCGCTCCCCCAGTAGATGCCTGATAGCCATTAGGGTCAGCGCCTGGAGGGCTTTGTCTTTGCTGTCGTGCTTTGTCCTGCCTCTCCTCCCAGCAGGAGAAGTGGAGTTTGACGGCTTCTCCTGAAGCCGGGCTGGTGGTTGTGGAGATGGAACCCCTGTGTGGGTGGGGGCTGATATCCACTGAGCCCTTGCCCCCTTGGGTGCTGAGTAGGCCTTTGGGGGCAAGGAATGTTTGGAAAAGTGGCACCAGCTGCAGGCCTGGGAAAGGGGTTCCTTCTGGATGGGCAATTTAGAAGTGGGGCACGTCCCTGCCGCCCTAGGCACTGAGAAGTAGGAGGGGTAGGCATGGGCACCAGTGCTGGCTGGCGCTGGACAAGTGTCACTGTCCCGCAGGTGCAAAGACATAGGAAAGAGTGCCCAGGTCCCTGAGTGAGTCTGGGACCCCAGCTGCCAGCATGACCCATCCAAAGGGAATGTGCTTCTCTCCCCAACCTGGGGTTATGCAGAACAGACTAGCAGTCTATATATTTTCAGCTGAGCTGGAGTCTTCGAATCATTTATCCTGGCAGCTCTTCTTGAGACTGGAGAAAGGTAGAAATTCATCTAGGTGCTATGAAAGGAGCCTGGAAGGAAAAAGCGTCTGGTGGCTGTTGTGATGGGTGGCGTGCCTGGAGACAGCGCTGGTGGCTCAGGGATCCACCAGCTGAGAGATGGTTTCCCAGGGAGAACTCGGGGAATTCTAAGTAGGTAATGAGTAGTGACTTTCTTTTGATTTACGGCAAGACTTGGCAGTCGATCTATAACCCTCTGAAGAGGACAGAAATGAATCCCCAAGAGGCTGCCGTCTAGATGCCTCGGACTGGCAGTGCTTCCGAGGGGCGGGAGGCTGGGGTCTGCTCTTTCTTCTGCCAAGAGGACCAGGCCTTCCCTGGCAGGTGACAGGGGAGAATCCAGGGGATAAAAGAGGAGTGGGTGGCAGAGCCAGTCTCAGTGAGATGCCCCTCAGAGGTTTCTGTGAGCTGAAGAGTCGCTTGAGCGGCCAAGGCTGCAGTTTTGGGTGGCAAGGGGATGGAGGGGCGGCAGGCGGCAGTGAGGAGGCTGCGGGGTGGGGCTGCGGGAGGAGAGGGCAGGCTGGAGGGTGAGTTTGGCGCTGGGGCTGCGGACTTGCTGATGGGTTGGGTGTTGGGGGTGAGGGAAGAGGAGGAGCTGCTGGCCTTCTCTCCTGCCTCCTGCCCCCGCTTCACTGTGTCTCCTGCCTGAATGCACAGGCTCTGCCCTTAGGCTGCGCTTTCAAGAGAACAGGCGGGAGACCCCCAGGGCCCTGGCACTACACTTGGGGCTGGCTGTGTTTCCTCTCCTGCCTTGAGTGTGTGTGTGTGTGTGTGGTGTGCACACTCATTAAGCAGCCCCTCAATCTGTCTGCCTGGGGGCACACGGGGTGTTTGTGTGTAGGGGGTGCACGCTCATTAAGCAGGCCCCCTCATTCTGCCCACCTGGGGGTCTGCCCTTGCAGAGGAGCCAGGCCAGGGGATGGGGTGGTCTTGACCCCACTGAGACAGATCTTCCAGTGGTGGGAGGGGGGGGGAGTGGGGGGAAGGCCAGGTGAAAGAGTGAGGAGGAACCGGGGCAGCTGCTCTGGGATCATTCACATGTGCAGACAGGAAGTTGATTGTTTTCAAAGAGGGGCAAAGGAGCATTAGGGGACTGAGCAGTTCTTGGCCCAGCATGTAAGGCACAAAACCCCTGGGGCCAGGGCAAGTCCCCTCAGTCAGACCACTCCACTGTCAGCCCATTTGTTTGTTCAGCAAGCATTTATTAAGTACCTACTGTATGCCAGACCCAGCTCTGAGCTCTGGAGATGCTGCAATGATGGAGAGGCCCTGCTCGCATGGAACGTAGCTCTGGGGGAGAAAGGGAGTGGGCATCAACCCACCTGCAGCAGCAGCCCCGCACGCCTTTCCTGAGAGCAGACCACACACCAGGCAGCCTGAGCCCTGCGGCGATCAAATAAGGGCTCCATCAGATTCGCCCTCACAGCAACGCCCTGAGCCTCAGGACTATTGCGGAGATCCTTTTATAGACAAGGAAAGTGAGGAACCAGACGGCTAAATTGCTTGGCCAAAGTCTCACCATTGGCAAGTGAGGGAGCGAGGATCTGACCCCTAGGCATCAGCCCTTGGGCCCACACCGCTCTGCCCTGGCGGCCTCGCCTGATAGAGAGGGACCACCTCTTTCAGCCTCGCAGTTGTCATGTGGCAGTGTAGGCTACCAGAAGGCATGGTTGTCCTCAAGGGTCATTCTAGTTTTAAAAATACCTACAGAGATCAAAAAGGACAAATGCCTATCGAATGCCACAATCCAGGCAGAATCTGGCCAACTCTGGGGGGAAGATTCTACCTCCTGAAGAGGAAGGACTGCTAAAGAAAGGCCCAAGGCCCAACCGACACCCCCCACCCCATGGTCAAGATCAAGCTCAACCAGGAGGCCCTGGGGCCATCGCCTAGGGAGCAGAGTGTGGCCTTCAGAGGTTGCACCAGCCTCTAGAACCTTTCTCTCTCTGGCCCTTCAGAAAGCACGGGGCCAGAGAAAAGGGCCAGGCTGGACAAGGGTAGAGGTGCGGGAGGGGTCTGGGGTGGGCAGAGGTCACCGTCAGGGATGCATGCAGGGCCAGGGCCGCCTGGCAGGCATTCAGTAAATGTTCTGAGGAAGAGAAGGAACAGGGCTGTTCCTCTCTCAGGTGGTGGGGAAGGAGCACTCGGCAGGCTCCACACTTAGTACTTGGAGGATTCAGGGTCCAAGGAGCATCCAGCCTGGCTGGGGCCAAAGTTGTGCATGCCAGAGCGAGGTCCTGTGCCATCCCCACAGGCTGTGCACTTTTTCAGGCCTTTCTTCCTGTGGATGTGGTCACCACCCTGGAGATCCCGATGGCCCAGTGGCTATGGGGAAATCAGGTCTGTGCCCCTGGGTGGGCAGATAAGGGGCGTGTGCTGATGTTGCAATGCGGTGCATGTGGCAATCATTCACAGGTGGGCAGGCCCAGGGCCAGGCCAACACCAACCTCACCAGAGGGGCGTTAAATGGCAGGGTGTTTCTGAAGGCAGGCTTGTGATGCTGAGGAGCCTGATCTTTCTGGGCTGGATGTAACCTGCAGAAACCACAGCTGTCTCTTTAAGACCAGGTGTGGTAGGTCCCACCAAACTGGCTAGGAATTACGTTTCAGGTTGTCCATTTCAGGGAGCTCTGATTTGACCAGAGCACAGCAGAAGCCCTCTTAACCCTCTTGCTATTCTTGGCTGAGCTGGCTGACAGAAGCCCCCATGCACCGCCTGACTGTCTTTGGCAAGCAGACTGCCTGTGGGCCCCGTGCGCCCCTGCCCACACCGCTCTGCCCAGTCTGTCTTGTTCCCGGGCTGCCTGTGCCATTTTGGTGGGTTACAAACACTTATTGGTAGCTGCAGGTGCCCAGCCTGTCCCAGGAGAGGGGACAGGACAGAGGGAAGCCTGTCTGTGAAGCTCTGGAGGAGAGGTAAACAAGTAAATTGGTAACACGTGCAGCATATTTGACGGCAACAATACTACAGAAAAACAATGAAACTGGGGAAGATGAGAGAGGGTCTTGGAAGGGATTTGCAGTTTTGAGAGGGTGGTGCTGAAGGCCTCTCGTAAGAGGAGTGGAGTAAGTTCCGGGAGGGCCGAGGGGCCAGACCTTGGGGTGTCAGAGGAGAGAAACAGCCGAGCAGCAGAGAGGCCAGGAACGAGGATGGGGCTGAGGTCCAAGAGGGGAGGGGCAGGTCCCTCAGGGCCTGGCATGGCCGAGCAGAGGAGGGACCCAGTCTGGTGGCAGAGGAGAACAACCTTGGCTTTGTGCTAAGGAGAAACTGCAGGGGCGAGGGCAGCAGCAGCGGGGAGCCCATTGAGGAGGTCCCTGCAGTGTGAGAGGTGACTAAGTGTCCCAGGTGAGAAGTAGGCAGGTTCTGGGCATGGTCCCCCTGGCCCCGGTGAGCCCGATGGCCCAGTGGTGATGGGGGAGTCTGGTCCATGCCTGATTCTGAAGGTACAGCTGTCAGGACTCACTGTCAGATTGGGGGTGACTCCAGGCTCTTCAACTCAAGCACCTGGAAGGAGGGAGTTGCTACTAAATGAGGTAAAGAAGACTGGAGACCCCCTGTGGTTGGCGGGATCAAGGTAGCAGAGGGGGGGACAGAGAAGCATGAGGGGAAGATTCATTTCCAGCCAGGGTCACTTCCAGGGAGTTTTCAGCCTTCTTGTGACAGGTCCCACTGGATGTCATTTAGAATTTTTATAAATGAACTGTCGCTATGCTTGAAGAAAAGCCAGCATAAAATCATAAAGAACATTCCTTAGGACCCCGTCTTGTAAAGTTTGGCATTTGCTCTGGGGAGTTCATGGAAGGCATTAATCAAGGCCCAAGAGTGGCAGCACCTGTCAGGTGGGCTGGCAGTTGGAGGCACCTGTCACCCTTCCTAAGGGTGGTGCTGGACTGTGCGACACCTGAGGAACCAGCTGTGGTGGTCATCTCTTGGTCAATCTCTCCCATCTGGGGAGCTGCCTTTGCTGAGAGCCCCCAGGAAGCTAAAACCGATGGCATGGGTCCCAGGGCATTGCCGAACAGCCCCAGTTGCTGAGGGAGGTTCGGCGGTCCACCCAGCCAACCCACCCAGAGGCCAGCCTGTTCTGTGCCAGGCAGGTTGCCAGTGCTCGGCCCCACAACCCCACACACCCATGTGGGCAGGGGGGAGAAAGGTGACCTACCTATGCCTGAGGTTCAGCCCCTCTAGGAGAGGATTTGGAGGATCTGGTGCTAGGTTGGCCCCTGGGCTTAGATACCCAGCCAAAGAGAGGTGGGGGCCAGGAGGTGCTGGACTCCAGAACCACCGGTGCATTCTGGGGGCCGTGGGTGCATGTGAGAGGTGCCCAGGTCATGGCAGCTCCGACACGTCATGCTTTCCCCTGCCCAGGCCATGACCAGTGTGGAGTAGCCCCTCAAACCTCCACTTGTGCATGGCAGAGAGAGCTGTACCACCAGCCTGTACTGGAGCTCAGGTCCCCTTTGCTAAGCGGCCTCCGGCCTGTTTCCTCTGCTCCAGCAACACTAGGGAGGGATCACCCCTCAGTTCCACAGCCGCCACTGGCGAGGCTCCACAGCTCTGCTCCGGGAAAGCACCCAGCCTGGGGAGAACATTTTCCTCTGGGACGGCTGCCCTGCCCCCCAGCTGTCTGCTGCATGTGGGACACTGCTCCCACCTCCGTTACTCAGGGGCTGCCCCAGTCCTGGCCTGGCTTGCTGGACGGTGGGAGAACTCACCATTGGGAAAGGCTGGGGCCGTAGTGGGCCCGAGCACAGGTCTTGGCCTTGCAGGTAACAGGGCTAATGGGCCAGTGGAACCCTGGACACCCTGCAGTCTCCGTTTTCCGGCAACCAGAGTTGGGCCAATCTGGCCCAGAGAGGAAGCAGCCAGCATGCTGTCAAGCTCCGAGCCAGGGCAGGATTGAAGACGGGCTTTATTCTTCCTGCTGAATGGACACAGAGTGGGTCCTGGGAGAATTGGGTGTAACATCCCTGCCTCCTCGCCAGTTCCCAGGCCCAGGGAGCAGTGTCCAGCTGAGTATCTGTGCCAGAAACACAGGGCCCCAAGGGCGGCCCTCTGAGATTCTAGTTCCTGGACAAGCCCCAAAGTCTTGTTGGCAACATTCGTGGGTGTGTCTGGGCAGTGAGCCAGCCCTTGGACTTGGAGAGTTATTCCCCACTGCCCAAGAGGGTCGCCATTGCTTTAATGCACTTCTGTCCACCTGGTTCATGGTTAGACACTTTTCCTTGTTCTCCTTGCATTGTTTTTTCTGCTCCTCTCATTGGCTCTGCTGTCACTTGGTTGTTGCTGGGGAGAGGCTGGGTTGGCGCCCCATAAGGGCTTAGACCCCCACCTCTTCCAACGATGAAATTGCACAAGAGGAAGTGGCCAAGGTCAGTGAGAAAACAGGCCCCTCACCGCACAACACACGCACGTCTGGAAATCACTGTCCAAGTCGGGTCTGACACTACCACCCCTTCAGGTCCTCCCCCCAGTGCCGCCGTCTGCTCACCTGTAGTGGGCAGTTTAGTTGGATTTATTCCGATGGGCTGTGTGTGCTTAGCAATAGAGAAAGATATTTGTCACTTTGCTGTACAACATCAAACACACCATGACCTAAACAGTTGTGACAACAGAGAGGTCAACCGCACTGTAAAGTTTCAGCAGTATTTATGACGTCTGGAGGTCCAGTGCCTACAGTATCTCCTTAATCCAGTCTGGTGCCGGAGCCCTGACTCCCAGGCCTGCCTGCGAGTCTCTAATGGCTGTTAATAACCGCTCCTCCAGGCTCCCTATTTGCTGGCGGAAAATCCATCTGAAGCTGTTGCATCTCATGTGGCTGGTAAAAATTGATGTTCCTTTATTGATGTGCCTGGTTCCTGGCAACTACTTGGGGACAAATAAAAGTGGCTGAACTCAGAGATAAGCAGAGAACCATTTGTTCATGGAATTGCTGGCCAATTGATGCTGGTAGTTAAACAAGCTATCATTTAAAAGAATCTTGAAAGAAATAAAAGTAGACTGTCTGAGAAGTTCATGCTCAGCGTGACCGCGCCAGGCATGAGCAATGCCGCTGTTCGTAGGGGCAGGCGGGAGGGGTGTCCCTTCTCCAGCCCCCGGGGCCCCTCTCCCTTTGCTCTGCCGGCTGCTCCCCAAGCCCTGGCTGCCTCCTCGGGCCCTGTTGCCACTCTTCTCACCTGCCCTGCTCTTCTCCGCCTCTGGGTTTCCCACTTGCTCTGCCTTTTGCTGCAGACCCCCTCCTCCAGGAAGTCTCCTAAGTCGCTTCCCTGTGGCTGTGCTCTGCCAGCAGGTAGCTTCTGCTTTGTCCAACCTCACACTATCACAGGGAGTCAGGGCATCTCTGTCTGTCCGAGGACTTGAGGCCCAGGGTCTGCCTTGCTCACCCTGTGATTGCAACGCCTCATGGCTGGCACGTAGCAGGTGTGCCACGGTGCTGCCGACAGATCTGCTGGACGAACCCCAGAAGCCTCCTGAGCTCCTGGGGAAGTGGGTGTGGCAGATCTCTCCCAACAGCTTCTCTTCTCTCCCCACCCCCTGCACCCCTGGGGCACAGGGCAGGTGCTCCCGAGGGCAGCAGCCCAGTTCTGGCTTATCAGACTGCAGGATAATTACTGTAGATCAGCAACAAGTGTGGAAGATCAGGAGGTAGTATCATTGATTTTCCCATAAAGGTGCAATTTGTAATAAGAGAACCTTCCTGGCAATATCTCGCCCGTCTTCCCTGACAGGCCCTTGCACCCGCTACAGGGAGAGGGGAGCATGTCTCTGGGCGACTTAATCTGTGGCAGCCACTGAGGCCTCCCTGGTTCTACTAGGCTCATGGCCCAGGGTGGGGGTAGCTGTGCCCTCTGCCTTGAGAGGACTGGAGGCCTTGACCGTGCTGTCTCGGTCAGGCAGGGACACCCTGTCCTGGGCCAGCGGGAGATGCCAAAGGAGGCTCAGGCTTGCCCCCTGGTGAGCTGCTGGGAGCCCCCCCTCCCCCCTTTCTCCCACCTCTCCCGCCTCTCCCCTCCTTGTCCTCCGCACCTCCTCTCCCTTCTCTACCTCCTCCCCCCTCCCCTGCTCCTCTAGGCCAGAGGTGGCAGGCACCCTGAAACCACGCTGGAGGCCTGTGGTCAGAGGGGCTCTGGGACAGTTTAACCTTAGGCTTTTCCTCTGCTCCCCCAGCTTCCACACCTTTCTTCCTTCTCACTGCTTTCTGGAGGCCAGCCCTCTTCCTGCACACCTGCTCTACCCTCCTCCGACGTTTGCTGAGTGACTATTCAGTGCTAGACACCAGGCAGGCAGAGGACCTGCTGAGGGCCTGAGTGGGACACCCACATGCAAACCGGCCTTAGACCAGTGCGAGCCCCTCAGTGGGGCTGGTGTCGGAGACCAAGCAGGGACACTGTGGGAATATGGTGTGAGGGGCCCAGGGTAGCCCTCTGCCTGCAGCCCTTGGAGATTCTGGCCCCCAGGATGCTACTGTGCGAGGTCATGGGGATCGTGGTTCCCGTTTCACAGCCTAGGGCACTGAGGCCAGAGAGGTGTGCTCAGGGGCTCGAGCCCTGCCCAGGACCAAACAAGGGGGTGGGTTCTGGGGGCTTTTATTCCCCAGCTGGATCCAGGGCCCAACTGTTCTTTGACCTGGGCTGTGGCCAGATAAGGGCCTAGTGCCCCCACCTCCTGAGTCACCCGCCCTGGGGCCTCAGCTTGGCTTCCAGATTCTGTTTTCCACCACTTTAATTGCATTTATTATTCATAAACTTCTAAAACTGGCTTCTGGGCCTCAATTTTCCAAGGCCCCTGGGCTGCCACAGCTGCGGCTCCTCTGCGTTGGGCTTGCCAGGGGCCCTCTTGGGGCTTTGAGTCAGGATCAGACACTCAGCCAAGGTCCCTTTGCTTTTGGAAATAAAAACAAAGGATTCCCAGCTCTGTGGCTGTCTGGCAGCCCCAGGAGGCTGGGCCTTTTCTCCCCTCCATCTGGAAGGACTGGGTAGATGAGGGAGCTGTCCCCTCAGCCATCCCACCTAACCCCTCAGCTTCCTGTGGTGGGGCCCATGCTTTGATCTTCCCGGGCAGTGGGCAGCTGCACCCTGAGGCGTTTCCATGGCAGCAGGGGTCTCCCTCCGCTGCAGGCTGTCCTCACATGTTGGTGACTGTCCAGCGTGTGCTGCCCAGGTGCTCTGTGTCAGCCGTCCACTCAGAGTGGGCAGAGAAGTTCTGAGGAGGGCCGGCCCTCACCCATGCTTGCTGGCCCCCAGCTCCCCCTCCTGGCTCCTTCCTGACCCTGTTCCCCAGGCTCAAGAACCACCCAAAGGCCATGACCTTTCCCAACTGCTTCTGGACACCCCCAGCTGGCAGCTTTCTCCCCTAGTTGAAGGGTTTTGTGTTTTCCACTGCCCCGCCCCCATCTCATCACTGATAAAGCCCCATTTCTGTGCAGATCTGTGTTGTACGGGGACAGTTACCTCTGGGGCAGGGGGAGCCACGGGGTCTGTCCTCTGGAGGGCTCGTGTCCATGGGGCCTAGGGAAGACCAGATGTGCTAGGTCCCACGGGACAGGTCTGACACTAGAAGGCCCTCTCTGCCTGCTGACCTGAGATGGCCCAGGGAGGTGCTCGCCTGGGAGTCTGCAGGCTGGTGGGAGGGTGCTCCGAAGCCCCACGTTTGGCTTCAAGTCTCTGGTTCATAAAGTGATGGGCTTGAAAGTTTTTCCCTGCCAGGGGAAAAAAGGCAAACCAAAAACAGATGCTGGGACAGCCTCCAGAAAACAACGGGCAGCATCTCCCAAAGCTGAGCAGTCCACGCCTGGCACCCAGCGATTGCACTTGGCACTCGGCACACACACAAAAGACTCACGTGTGCAAATGCTCTGTATGCGGGCTGGGCGTGGTCTGAAACAGGGGACCCAGAGCCGCCGTGGAGGTAGATAAACTCTGGTGTCTCACCCAGCAAGCACCTTCAAGCAATGGGAACGAACAGGTTGGCCCTGCACCCAGGACCGTGGACGGATGGCTGTCACGAAGGCAGTGTCAGCGAAAGAAGCCAGACTCCAGGGCATGTCCTATGTGGTGGCACTCACGCTGAGCGTCCCAGGCAGTGGCGATGGGACCCGATCTGGGTGCACTTTATGTGCATTTCAATAAATAGGTTCAGCAACAGAAAAACAAAACCCAAAACGCCTAAAGCAGGGCTGCTGTGGTGACAGTCTGGACAGAAAGGCCGCTGCACGTCTGTCCTGAGTGGGCCTTGTACCTTCGAAATTGACAGGCAGCTCAGGAGCTACAGGCTGGCACGGCGAAGTGACCGCTTGCGTGGTTTCAGGATTATTCTGTTGGCCGGTGACAGAAAGAAAATGAAAGTTAAATGCAATTTAGGAAAGCACTGCCTGGGCTGTCTGTTAAGGCCAGGACCTGAACAGGGAGTCTATTAGAAGCAATTACAAAAGGGACAGCGTTCCTTAATGTTTCTCTTTGACAAGAAAGTTTTTAAATATGGGGCATTAGTTAATAAAAACTCCCTGAAGCCTAGTGTAATGTATTACCTAGTTCCCAGTAGTTCATAGCCCCCAAAACAGGCAGAAAGGGAACATAAAGTTAATACAGTTATTATTAAAATTGCCTTATAAATTAGTTAAGTTCCCTGGAGGCGCAGAATGGGCTCATCATTCTAAGGCTGTCCCAAGGGCCTGGCGCCCCCTGTGTGTTTGTGGAGTGGGAGCACCCCCTTCGCAGGGAAGGCAGGGCCGCAGCCTGTCGTTGAAGGAGGAGACACTTGCTCACGCTGGACCAGGCGAGGGCTAGCCCCCAGGCCACAGAGATTTCATAAGGACACCTCTTCCCTGGCTGTTGAAGCCTCTGGGGAGGGCGACACCCTGATGCACCCCCAAGCTTGTTTGGTGCCCCATGTGAGGACGGCCAGGATAGAGAGTTGGATTCACAAGGCTTGGAATTGGTTGGGGGCCCTGTGCAAGTATAGTTTCTGGGGCCCAGCCCTGAGGTGGGGATAGAAGCAAGTCCCTTAAGGTATTTTCCCCCAGAACACCCAGCTGCAGCATGGAGGTCAGACCTACCACAGCTGTAGGCAGCACAGCTGAGGGGCCAAGGTGACCTCAGGCAAGGTCAGGGTCACTGTTTCCAGGCTGCACATGCAGGGAGCCCCAACTGCCCCCTTTGCTGCACAGCAGTGCGTTTCAGCCGGGTATTTAGAAGCTGTGCGTGAAATCCATTCAGATCCAAGCTCTTTGCTGAGCCCGAGTCTTCTGTCTGGGGTGTTTAGTGAGTGTCACATTTTATACACTCTAGTGCAGGGGTGTCAAACCCATTTTCACCGGGGGCCACATCAGCCTCGCAGTTGCCTTCCGAGGGCTGAATGTAACTGTAGGACAGTTAAGCGAGAGCTCAGTGCTGCCCCCAGGTTGAAACAAGGTGCTGGGCCGGATAAAACAAGGTGGAGGGCCGGACTTGGCCCACGGGCCTTGTGTTTGCCACCTGTGCTCTAGCGAGCTGCCCTATACCTGCCGCACCCATTCACAGTGGAGGCTCCCTGGCAGAGAAGCTTCCTTCTGCCCCCAGGGCAGCTAGGTAGCTGGGGTTGTCCCAGCCACAGACCAGAGGCAGCTTTGCTCCTCAGTTTGGCCCCAACCTGCCCCTGGCTCCCTCTGCTCCAGCGGGAGCTGAGCCATTCACGTTTCCCTGAGGGCGGGCGGTCCGCGGAGGGCAGCGGGTGTGGTGGGGGCAGCCAGAGGGAGAAGGCGAGGCCGGTTCCCACAGGTCTCTGACATGGGGCATCCCATCCACACTGCAGGAGGGATACTCACGCAGGTGGGGGTTTTGCCACAGAAGCCGATGCCGAAGAAGGAAGATAAATGGGCTTTTAAAGCAGAGCCGAGCCAACACTCTTATGGCTAGATTCTCCACACCCCATACCAAAGAGGCCTGCCTACACGCTTGTTTCTGAATTGTGGCCCCTCAAGCCAGGCTGAAAGTTTCTCAAGGTGCTTTGTGCGGGTGGCCAGAGGTGTGCACTTGCGACCCCTTGTGGCAGCTCCGTGTAGTCGCCCTGGATTGCTGCTGTGTGTCCACTTGGGACATCATCAGAAAAGAACGCTGGTGGGCCAGTGGGGCAAAGCTGGGTCCAGGGGAGCCGGCGTTTAACTGATAGCTTTTTTACTTCTTCCAAAACATTTTTCAAACATCTTTATGCTTTATGCTAATCTTGATGCTGATGAAAAGGCATTGCGTGTGGCAGCAGAAGTTCAGTCAATGCAGAAAATGATAAACAACAAGGTGTGAAAGGTGTCTGTGAGGCAGAGGGTCACTGACCCCGTGGCTTTGGCAGACAAGCTTCCCGGATCCCTCCAGGAGCACAGAGAGGCTTTGATCCGGCATCACATCAGGTGGCGTCTGTTCCTGCCCTGTGTAAAGCAGAAATCTCTTTCTGGCAGTGAACTAGGGTACCCTGCATCTGTGGGGCCCCCCGTAATCTGCTTAACTAGTCCTCCACAGGGACAGCAGGAGGTAGTTTTCCACTCGCCACTGTGACAGTCAACCTGATCTCTCCACCTCTTAGGTATTTAACTGATAATCTCTTTGGGGTAAATTCTTGCGAATGGAGTTGCTGGGGGGAATTTCAGCGCAGAACACCAAACTGCCCTGTAGAAGAAGTTCCCTAGCACAGCTGTAGACAGTGTTAGTGTGTGGTGAGCGTGTACTACATGTTTCCGGGGTTTTCTCATTTAATCCCCCGAGGTGGGGAGTGACGTCCTTTCCACTGTATAGGGCACAGAGTCGGGAGGGCTTTAAGGACCCGGCCCAAGATCCCACAGTGGACAGATGAGTTTTGGAGGGGCCGGGTGACTCTCTACAGAAGCCACACTCTCAGGCCACTGAGCTGGACAAGCAAGCGTGCACACACACACACACGCACACACACACACACACCTGTGAGTGCCCATGTGCCCACCTGGGCCCCAGAGTTCATTGTATTGTTTTTATTATTCACCTTTCCCAGTCTGATAAAGGAAAAATAATATTCCACCTTTATTTGCACTTCTTTGGTTGCCAGCAAGGTTAAACGTCTCTTACAGGCGTTCCTTGGGCATTTGTCTTTGTGGCTTGTCCTTCTGTGGGGACATTTCTGGTTGACTTCCTGATTGACAACGCCACCCTATAGTAGGGTTCTTCATGTTATGGATGTCAAATAAATATGAAAATATTTCTCCCAATTCAATATATAGAAATTTTAAATATAGTCAAAGTACTCCTTTCCTATGTAGCTTACGTCTTTTGCCTAATTACCAAAGCCTTTTCTACTATCCCGGTACAGTTCAACTGCTTGCATATGCTTGATTCTTCCTCTATGATTTTATGAATTTATTTTTGAAAATATTTTCTGTACAATTATGAAATATTTCAAACACTGGTATATATAGTATAACATAGCTATGTGTCCACATGGTTTCATTTTTTTCTATTTAACTCCTTATCAAAAGGCACGTAAGAGTGGGAGTAAGCAAGGTTTCTGGCCTTTTTGCCCCTCAAAATGAACAGTTGATCTGATATCTTTGGGATAATGTTTTTGCCCCACCGGCTTAAAACTCCACCTTTACCACATTCTACATTCCTGTCTGTGTTAGTCAGCACAGGATAGCCTTTGCTGCAGTAACGCAAACCCAAATCTCATGGCTTAGTCCAGTGACATTTATTTCTTGCTCACGCTGCAGTCGGAGGCAGCCCCATGGCTCCCCTCCAACAGTGTCAGGCTGCCTGACCCTGTGCCCTTTGAGAAGGGAGACAGAAAGCACAGAGGTCTTCTGTCCACTCATAGAAGCCTAGCCTGGAAGTGGCACACAGCATTCCCCATCACACTCCCGTTGGCAACAGTCGGCTCCCTGCAGCGTGGCTGGCACCTGTGCCCAGGAAAAGGGAGTGGAGTGGTGAGCGTGTGGCCAGGGTCCACCAGGGCTCCTCTTGGCTAGATGGGGGTTACGGCTGTGCGTACATGTGTGTGTGTGCACGAACTTGTGTGTACACTTACACATGTGCATGTGTGTGCATGTTCTGTTTTGATCATTAGGCATGTTCAGGCCAACTCTCCCTGCCATCTGTTAACCTTTCCTTGAGGTTTACTGAGGTCCTACTGTGTGCTCATCCCTGTGCGCAGCTGGGTACAGGATGACTTGGGCCTGCCTCTGGGACTTCCTATGAGACTGGTAGGGGAAGGGTCAGGTGCTGAGGCACAGCCATACAGGACACTAAATCCATGGAGGGGGGTCGGGTATGAGAGAGAGAGGGAGGTGTGGGAGGCCTTACCTATGAAGGGCTTTCGATGGTGAGAGGAGGGAGAGGCCACTGAAAGGCCCTCCAGCCATCACCTCCTGGGTAGGTGGATAGGCCATGAGGGAACCTGTTTAAAGGCCACCAGGGCAGTCAGGTGGACTGAGGGAGCTGTGAGGAGGGGCTGCAGTAACCTGGGGCCTGCCTGAGTGCCAGCAGTGGGTGGTTGTGGGATGGTATTGGGATGGAGCCCGGAAGGGGGCACTTAAGGCCTGCTGGGTGGTGTGTGGGTGCCCAGGCCCCTCCAGTGGCCCAGGCAGGCCCGGGGAAAGCACACCTTCATGGTGCCCCCCCTCTCCCTCATCCTCCAAGCACTCACTGCATTTTGTGAGCTTTCTGAATTTCAGTGGGCAATTTGGTTGCTAATTGCCCCAGTGAGATGCTTCAGAGTGTGTGTAGGGAGGGGAGTGGAGAAGTCTGCCTCGGGCTGAACAGGAGAAGGGGAAGCCTGGACCCTCGTCACACAACCCGAGGTCCCACTGCGGAGCATGACTTGTCCAGGCCCGGAGCCGGGAACCCAAAGCTGGAGTGCCTTGGGACCAGGCAGGTTGGCGTCTGCTCCGGCGAGCACCTTTGCCGCCACATGGCTCCCTGACATGGCATTTCACACACAGAAGAGTTCCTGCTCGCTCACTGTCTGCTGGCTTTGGTTAGCAGTTTTAGTACCATAAAGAAAGAATATTAACTTTGCATCAATAGGCAAAGAATAATTAAAATGTAATTAAAAGCATGAATTCTTCTAATGATTGGCTTTCTATAATGTGTATTTAAAATCAAGACATCTGTTAAGGCTCTCTTTTGAAGCTATCCAGAAACCAAGAGAGGATAGCATTTTAATTAAAAATGGATTATTTCAAAAACAGTTTAATCACCCTGTCATCATAGGACTTAGACCTTGTTAATTAGCTATTGATAAATGGGTTTAAGTTATACCAAAAATTTAAATTCATGGGGGTTGGAAAATGTATTTTTAGGGACCCACCCGCATTATCTGGGGTGTTGTCAGGGGAAACGTTCAGAGCACGTGAGTTCTTCAATCACCTCTCCTGCCCTCTGAGGGCACGGTGTGTACCCCCTCACTGCAGCAGGGCTCTCCTGCCTCCCCATCTTCTGCCTCTGAGGGGAGAGAGGGTGTGAGGCCCTGGAAGGCAGCATCACTCCCTGAGCGTGTTCTCACCACACTGAATCGTGTCTGAGGCCCCGCTGAGTTCCTGGGGGACACAGATGTGGTCCCCACTGTGCTGGAGGGTCCACTGGCCAGATCAAACCCCTGCCCTGTTGTCCTCAGCACCCCACCCTTGCTTGCAGTGTCCCCTCCAGTAGCACCTCTTTCAGAGCTGATCCTTCCATAGGGACAGCGTGTATATAACCCCCATTTGTCATCGTAAATGGATATAGTCTTTCAAAGTGATAAATAGCATTCCTGTTATTCCTTTGGCCACATGTGCCTAAGTAACATTTAGAGAAGAGGGGTCTTCGGCAGCTCGTACTGGACAGGCCGTGTCTGCCGTCAAATGCAGCTGCACGCAGGGCGGGAAGGGCTCGGCCTGCGGACAGTGCCTGGGCCTCCCTCCGCTGCTGGTGCGGCTTCCACCTGCACTTCGTGGCTCCTGGGAGCTGAGGAGAGTCATCTTAAGGGTAGTGGTCACCTGGTGAGGCGTCCACAGTCCTCACTTCCTGCAGGAGGTCAGGAATCCTAGGCTGCAATGACACTGCTCCCTGGGGTCCTTCCAGCCAAAGAATGTCCCCGGCCTCCTGCGGCACACCAACACCCTCCCCCACCCAGTTCCCTGTGTTCTGTGTCCTGTGCTTAAAATACCTGGAGTGGTTCGTGTGGGCCTGGCTGTGCCGCACCTGTCTCCCCTCAGAGCCGTGAGCACAGGGCAGCTGGGAGGGATCATGTGGAACCGGGTGTGGACCCAGCTCTGTTTCAGCCGGGACCCAGGCAGCCCACCGATGCAGAAGAGGAGGGCCACAGGGGCTGCCCAGGGCTGGAGCATGCTGGGGATGGCGAGTCGGGGCTTCAGACAGCCACTTTTGAGAGGCATTGATATAGAACGGTGCTTTCTGGAGAATGTTCTGTCTGAAACAACATGTCGGTGAGAAATGTTTTAAAATCGTATGTCCGGGAGAAAGGAGTTTGATGCTTGGAAATAAAGTAGCCCTGGAGTCTAGAAACAAAACAGAACACCCTAGAGAGACTCAAAAAGCACATCTTTCTGTCTCCAGAAGGAATGACTAGGGGCTTCCCTTGCTTTCGCTGGCTGGAACCGGGCTTGTCTCCTGCAGCGTCAGCGTTTAGGGACACCTGTTGGGTGGGAGACTCCAGGTTGTGTCCCCTGGAGAGGGAGTGGAGCTCGTGGCACGTAGAGCCTGCGAGGATGCCCCAGATGGGACGCGGAGCCCTGGGTGCCCACCGTGCTGCACGGCTGTGGCCCCACGTGGGCAGCCCAGGGAGGCCTCTTTGCCCTGACCAGACTCCATCGAACGGCCGGCCTTGGGAGGAGCCGTGAAGTGCAGGGGGTGGAAGCGTGGCCAGGCCCAGGAAGCTCTCGCTGTCTGCTGTCCGTGGCAAGAGCTTGGTGTCTTCGTGTCCGAGGTCTCAGCAGCCAGCTTTGCTGGAGGTGGCTTTTTTCCCCGAGGGGCCTGTTTGGCCTTTTGTCTCCAGGGTCCACACTGGCCTGGTGTCCAAGGCTGCTGAGCTGGGGACAGGAGCGGGTTGGGGCACAGGAAAGAACTAGGGTTCTCTTGGAGCTCATTCCACCAGCTGTTTTCCAAAGACCACCCATGCTATCGGGGCACTGGGGAGCTTCAGGACCAAAGTGTTCCCACCCAGAACCAGAAGCAGGCGCTTCCCCGGCGAGGCCTCGAGGAGCATCTGCAGCACGTCGGTCATGTGACACCCTCACAGGTCCTGCCAAAGTGCTCGCAGGTGGCACTTTATTTGCTTAACAGTTTCTTCACTTTTTAAAACCAAGTATTTTAAGAGAAAGCTTTACATTTCTGTCTTGAGTGAAAGCCAGTATGATTCACTGTGAATGGAAGGCTAACACTTTAAATATCTAGTGCATGAAACACATGTTTTGGTGTGCCCCATCTCATGGACTCTTACCATGTTTGGGGAAATACTAGCTCAAAGAAGGTCCCATCCTGTCTAGTCCTTTCCCCAATCCCACCCTGAGAAGGCTCCCTGTACACCCGGCTTCCCTCCCCTGTCCCTTCTGCTGGTGTCCCTTGGGGGGAAGTAGCCTATAAATTGTGCTAACCAGGGTTCTCTCCCTCCACCCCTTCCTGGTCACTGGCCTAAATGATTCCTAGGGCACCCCGGTGCATCTCTGCTGGGAGACTTTTCAGTCTGGGGCCAAGAAAGGCGTCCCTGCCGACGTCACCAGGACTGGTGGATGGGCCAGTTGTGCACAGTCACTAACCCCAGAATGAGGCGGAGGATGCCCGGCAGATGGGGCCAGTGCTCACACGGCTCCCCCAGGCCCTCCGGTGCCGGCCCTCTCCCTCATCCAGGGATGTCGGCCCCAAGGGGCCTGGGTCCACAGGCTTAGGGTTTCACTCTTGAGCCACGAGTGGTGGGCCCCAGGGTTTGCCCTCCGGCCCCACTTGTGCTCTGCCCTGGCCCGCAGCTCCTGCCCCAGGCGCCCTGTCCTTTGGGGAATCGTCAGAGCAGGCGCAATACTAGAGAGGGCCCGAGGGGCCAGCCACCTGTTGCACCGTTTTTGGTCGGAACCACTAGTATCCTTCTTGTATAAATCCCTAGGGATCGATAGGAAAAGATAAACACTCAGTTTTCGAAGAAAGAAGCAGGCCATTCAGACAGGAGGCGACATGAGGAAATAAGTACGAAGCTTACCCAAACTTGCCGGCTAACCAGGCCGGGAGGAAGCCGCTCTTGGTTTTGCCTACCAGCCTGGCAGTCCCACGGGCCCAGGCGCCCCGCAGCGTGCTGTGCCGGCCCTGGGAATCCTGATGGGTCTTCTGGGGTCCACCTGGGGAGCATGACCCGAGACTCCACAATGGGCAGGTGCTCAGTAATTCTACTTTTAGCAGCTTAGCCCAAAGACAGTGAGAAGGCACACAGCCACGGGCGTCCCCTGCGACCCAGACCTCTGACAGCGTGAAGCTGGTTAAGGGAATGGCAGGCCGCGGCACCGCCACCCAGCCATTAACTCATCCAGTCCCTCAGCAGAAATGTCCTGAACACCTCCTGTGTGCCGGGCTCTGCTCCAGGCTCTGGGGCTCCTGCAGTGAAGAGAATACACAAACCCCCTGTCTGCTGGGAGGTGAGAGAGGATGGACAGATGGACGGACGGATGGACACACTCTTGGGTGGGGGGCACTATGGTAGATAACGGTGAGAGCTAAAGGGGGAGGGCGCACTCTTTATCCAAGGGCCAGGACAGGCATCCCCGAGAAGGAGGCGAAGGAGGGGAGATGGGAAGGAGCAGAGCACAAGCTGTGGACCTCTGGGACAGACACTCCCGGCAGAAAGGACGGGGCTGGCCCATGTCCCTGAGGTGGGAGCTTGCCTCGCGGTCCACAGAGCAGCAAGGAGACAGGCTGAGAGGGAGGCAGGGCCAGGTTTGAACAGAGGAGTCCCTTAAATGGTGACGTGACCCCTCTGTGGAGCACGCCCTGCAGGGGACAAGACCTGAGGCGAAGGGAGCACCTGGACCACTGTCACCGTTGACCAGGCAAAAGGAGATGGCAGCCTGCAGCAGGGATAAGTGGTGTGCGTGGGGAGAGTAGCCTGATTCTGGACCCGGTGAGGGCATTCAAAAGGAAAACATAGACTGTGTCTGCTGTTTCTAGGACTTGTAGCCACCTTCCCTGAGACCTCCAGGACAGGGTGGGGCCGTTTGTCCTTTCAGCTTCTTCTCGACTCAGCTGGGCCTGTGGACAGGTATGAAGTAGAAGAGGTTATAGGCCAGTGAATAAACTGAGGCAACTACCTGGAAAGACCAGCTTTACCTGCTAAGCTGGACCTGCACGGAATCCCAGGGCACAGCGTTTTCTCTCCCAGTGATGAGCGCAGTGGAGACACAGGCACGCTGCCCCCAAAGACCGGCAAGAATGTCCAGGACAGCACGACTCCTGACGGCTGCAGTCTGGAAGGAACCAGAATGTTCAGCCGCAGAAGACTGCAGAAGTCCTCTGGGGCACAGTCACCCCGTGGCACGCCACGAGAATGAGGAAGCAACAGCTCCCCACCCCCGGAGCAGCCGCAGAGGCTGGCACAGAGGACGTGTTGTTTGATTCCACTGCTGTGAAGTTCAAACTGGGCGACACTGACCTGGGGTGTGAGAAGGCAGGCTGTCCCAGGAGGGGACTGCCTCGGGGGCTGCGGGTGCACAGTCTGTGTCAGGCCACTGGGCTGGGTCCTTAGGGTTTCTGTGCCTTTCTGCGTGTATGTCAGATTTCAGTCAAAGTTTACTGTTTTTAATTTAATTTAATTTTTTTAAAGATTTTAGCTATTTACTTTTTAGAGAGGGGGAAAGGAAGGAGAGAAGCATCAGTGTGTAAGAGATCACATTGATTACCTCTTGCACTCCCCAAACTGGGGACCTGCCCTCAACCTAGGCATGTGCCCTGACTGGGACTCAAACCTGTGACCTTCTGGTTCACAGACTGGCACTCAATTCACTGAGCCACACCAGCCAGGGCCATTTTTTTAAAATCTGTGCTTCTACAAAAAAAAAAAAAAACCTTGGAAGGATGGTCAACAAAAATTTAACAGAGGTTATCTCTGGAGAATAAGACTATGGATGATTTTTATTTTTATTTTATTTTCTTTGTGTAGAGAATTTCTAAGGTCTCTTCCATTTGCATGTGCGCACACACATGTGCATTATTAGCAGTGTGATACAGCCAGGGCTCCGACAGCTAAGGAGTGTTTTATCCAGTAACCGATACCAAGGAACCCAGAAACTCCACCTAATCAAGCACGTCAAGAATAAAAGGGAATATTTGTTCATTGAAAGTCATGTTATGTCCTCGGTTATGCTTAATATAAGACAGTCAATTTAGAATTCCCAATTATCCAATTAAAATGCTAATTATTTCAAAACTTGATAAGACGCTCTTGGGGACAGAGTGAGTGGCTTCTCTCTGGTGCCCCTCGTCTTCCTGCCGTGACCAGTGGCCATCGCTATCTCTCCTCTGTCTTTGCCTCTGGTTGGTGGGTTCTCCCCTTCCAGGGCCTCTGCATCCCCAGGCTCTCCAGGGCACCAGCTCCCCTTTCCACCAGCCCACCCACGGCACCATTCTTGGACTGTGTGGGGCCCTTAGTCCTGGCAGACCCATGCTCGGCTCAGATGAGGGGCCAGGACTCTGGAAGGCTGTGGCAGAGCATCAGCCGCCCCAGTGTTTACGGAGCTTGAAGGTTGGTCCTGCTGACAGGTGCCGTCCCAGTCCCCCACCACTGCAGACCCAAGACCTGGGGGGCGCTGGAGTTGGAAACCACTCATGGACCCTGAGCCCCCACATGGATTCGGTGGGGTCCCTGATCCCAGCATTTTGCCGCTCCGAGTGGAAGTTTTCTCGTTGGGGAAGTAGGAAATTGCTCCTCTCCCACAAGAGCTGTTGTTGTAAATGCTAAATGCTGCTGGTGGCTGTTTGGCTTTTCTTATTGGAGGAGTCATGTCACCTGCCCCGCGTCTCAGACGGAGTAGGCAGCAGGGCCTGCATTGGCTCAGTTCTGTAAGAGCTCCAAGCCCCACTCCCCCCGCCCCGGCTCCAGGGCAGACCCTCAGATCCAGGGTGCTGGAGAGGGCACACTGGCAGCAGCTGAGGAGTCGGGAGCAGGGCCTGGGCAGGAAGTGGGGCTTGCAGAGTCTGTTCTCATCCGTCTGCCTGTGGGAAAATGGCCCACGCAGGCCCAGGATGCCTGGCACCACACACCCCGCACCCCCTGAGGAGGCCTGGGGTGGCGGTGATGTAGGCCCTGGTGCAGGACTGGGGTGGGGGCAGTGGGAGGGGAGTGAGGGGACGCAGGGGACAGCAGGCAGGAAGAAAGCCAGGTGGTGGAGGCGGCCACTGCAGCCGCTGCGACCGTCTGCGTCCCCGGTGCTGCGCGTCGGTGCAGGCTGTGCCGCGAGCACTGGCTTATTAATAATGCATGTCTGGGTCTAGCCCAAGGCTCTAAATCAGGCCCTTCTTGGTGACAGACCATTCGATTGGTACTTGCTTATTTAAAATATTCTCAAAGTCTCGGCAGTGGCTCCCTAGTGTTCTGGATCTTTCCTCGCCCACGGGCCTGGGGAAGAGGAGGGTTAGGCATCCATCCCCCACCCCCACACCAGTTCACCATTCCTCAGAAGGCCCACAGAGAGCTCCGTTAAAAGAGCTGGGACTCTGGGAATGTGAGCAGAGCCCTCCGCGTGGGAGTGGGGCAGAGGCAGCTGGGAAGGAGCCATGTGCCGAGCTGTGTCAAGGGAAGCCCCAAGTGTGTTTATCCTGGAGCTGCTGGACATATATCGGCCTACACATGGGGCTGGAGACCGCCCGCAGAGACCCAGCTGGGCAGGCCTGGGTGTCCAGGCTGGGGATCTGTGCATTAGTAGTGCCTGTGTGAGGTATTCTTGTCCCACTTTACATGAGGAATTGAGGCATGGAGAAGCCATACGGCTGGTTAGTAAGAGGCAGAGCTGGGATTTGGCATTGGCTTTGGTGTTGGGCAGTGCCCCAGGAGGCTGGGGATGGGGCCCAGGGCAGGGACTGCAGGGCAGGGCGGTGGGGAACCCACAGGCCTGCAGGGGGAGGCCAGCCGTGAGGAGACTGCAGTGACAGCGGGGTGGGCTGCTGCCTGGGCCTGTTCACTCTGCTCAGCCCATCTCCCTGCATCTGTTCCTAGCTCGGCCTTGGGAACCCGACACGCACCCAGGCCCGCCTGGAAGGGGATGGTGTGCCCGATGTAGCCCACTGCCGATCACCCTGGCTGGTTCCTGCTTGTGCTGATAGCTCAGGACACTTGCTGCTATGATGTTGGGCAGTAGGTACATTTTTGTAGGACATCTATCTGCTCATCAGATGATACACCTCAGAGGCCGGGGGCTGGGCCGTGTGCCCAGGTAGGCTCCATGGGCTGTACTGGCAGCCTCAGGGGAGGCCCAGTGGTGCTGTCACTGGGGACACAGTTCCTGCAGACCTTGGCCCAGGAATCTGCTGTCCCTGTATATACTAATGAGTCATCTCCGGTCTCTGAGAAACACGCCTGCCCCTCTGCAGTCTGTCACAGCAGTAACTGCATTCGCCTCATTATTCACAGCACAGACTCTCCCAGGTCACTTAAAGGTTCTCATCTATGCCTGGGTGCAGAGCGTTTTCTACCTGTGCCTCGCTTGTGGGAAATTTATAGGCAAGGATGTTAGAAGAATGGCCACGTGGAGGATGGCTTCAGGGACCACACAGCAGCAGGGAGTCTGTGAGGCTAGTGGCAGGGAGATGGGCAGACCCCGCCCTTCCCTCCTGCCTCTGGGGAAGGGGGCGGGCTCGGGGTCATGCCCAGTCCTGGTGCTCCCACCCCACGTCCCTCCAGGTGGGCAGGGGAGGTTAGGCCCAGCACCACGCGTGAGAGTCACAGATTGGCAGAGAGACCAGGCGGAGGGGGTCACCGGGCTCACTGACACTGCTGCCTGTCCTGTCTGTGGTCCTCTGACAGAGAGACTGCTCATTTGTACACGTTTTGTTTTGGTTCTTCATAAAATCTGCCTGATCTTCTCTCGCACTGTCGTTTAGGTGGTAATAATTCCTGTGTGTGGTCTGTTCTGAGGGCTCTGTTGTCGCCAGTTCCTGGGAGTCTCAGCCTCCTGCTGGCTGTGCCTGAGCACTCTTGTGAAGTGTTTTCAGACTGTGAGTTCCTCTTCAGTGTGTGCAGGGTGTACATTTATGTATATACATGTGTGTGTTGTGTGCACATTTATGTGTATGTGTGAGTGTGTACATGTGTGTTGTGTGTGCAGCATGCACGTGTGCACAAGTGTGTGTGTGCATGTGTGCAGATCCTGGCTGGCCTGGGTTGAGGGTGCAGCAGTCCAGTTGGGTTTTATATCTGCCCGGCAGGTGCTCCAGGTGTTACCAGTCAGGGACCAAGTTTTTCGTTAATTTTCTGGTTGGGGGCATCCAAACCATGCAGGTAGTTCACACTTGAACCTGAACCCAATAGAAGTCACCCATGCTGTGAAATCTGAGAGTGTTCTTTATTTCGCCCAGAGCCCAGGCAAGCTTCCTGATTGTCTCCATTGGTGCTTTCCCAAATCTACACTTTTGCTGAGGGTGCGGCCCTGCCTGGGCCCCAGCTTTCTGTGGGGACGGGGCTCAGTTCTAGTCCTCTGCCCCTCATGTGCCCAGGGTCTTGTTGCTGTCCCCACATGGCAGGGAAAGCCAAGGCCTTGGGTTCCCAGGACTGCCAGCCCCGCTTCCTTTCCGGCCTCACTTTTCCTGTCCTGTGAACTCTGCTTACTCTGTTTTATGCAGCACCTCCAAGTATTGGAGGTGGGAGGGTTTCCGGTCACATGCTCTGCCATCATGTCATCAGGTCATTGTGGCTCAGGTTGGCCGTAGACTGTGTCAGTCAGTGCACCCTCTTCTGGCTCGGTTTACCTTATTTTCTGTGAAGGTCTGGAGGGTCTCTATTCCGTGTCCTCTGTTGCCTCCCTGTGGGAACCGGGCGGCTCTGCAGCTGCAGTCTGAGCTTGTGACGGCCTGCCAAGCCCTGACCGAGCTTGCGGGGGCCTCGGTCCAGAGTGTGGGTCCAGGTTGCAGCACCCACTCCTCACCCCTCACCCCTTGAAAATCAGAAATGCGTCAGACTCGAGTCTTTCCACAGACTCCCTGACCCGCCTGCTGCACCTGCCCCAGAGCTTGGCACCTTCGTGTATCCACAGCCGAGGCCCCAGAGAGAGGGTCTGCTGAGCCACGGAGCAGAAACCGTGGGCCCGTTGCATCCCCTGCTGCCGCCACCAGAGCACCAGTTTGTCCTCACGTCAAGTCAGAAACATCCACTTTGAAACAAAGCTGGTGTTGAGGTCCGAGCTGAAGACCTTTAGACCCTTTAGCTAGAGTGGCCTTGCAGCGCGTGGCGTCGCTCCGGTCTTTTCAGCTCTTCCCCGACGTGTGTGGGACTGTCTGCGTGGCCGACAGAGAAGGCCGGTGCGGCCGCGGCGACTGCAGGTGAAATCTGGGCAGCCGTCCTCGGTTGGGTGCTTCGGTCGGCTGTGCGTCTTACTCTCAGTGCCTTTTTCCTTGAAAGGAAGCGATGAAGGCTGTGGCTACCAAGCCGGCTGTGGAAGGGGCTGCCTCACCCCGCTTCCTCAGGCCGGGACAGCATGCCCGGCGTCTCCCACTCAGTGTGCTTGCTGTGTGCGGTCTCCACGTCTGGGCAGGGAGCAGAGGCTGCGGAGCCAGTGTGGCTGCAGCTGCCCGCCGGGGCGTGGGAGGGCTGGCTCCGTGGAGGAATGTGCCAGGCTGTGGCCCTCTCCCGGCCATGACGGGTCTTGCCATCCCCATAGCCTCTGGCACTGAGGCTGGAGTTGATGGCAGCCACCTGAGTGCTCCTGCGGTAACAGGGGGAGCCTGTGGCTCTCTCGCCTGCCTGGCGACTCCTGAAGTCCTATCTGTTGAGGAAACATTTCACGTGCACACACCCAGTTATCCCAAGGTTCATAGGCAAGTCTGAAAGCTGATGGGTCCCCTCCTGACGAACAACTGCTTAATACCCAGTGATAACAATTACACATAACCTCCATTTACAGTGCATGGAAGATGAGACTCCTCTGCACAGGCGTTCTGTAAACAGGCCTAGAAAGTGCAGAGCAGAATCACCACTTAATGTGCTCCCAGGGGGCCTTGCTTTTCTGAAGGTGGGGGCCACGGCACAGTCCTGTGACTGGGCCCCTGCCTTGGTGGGGGATAGGCAGGGCAGGACCACCTAGACCTGTTTCTTAGCCAGGGCCACGAGGAGGGCAGGGCCTGAGCTGTCACCCAGGCCTCGGGAGGGACGAGGACAGGCACCTCCCTGGCTGGGCTCTGCAGATGCCAGGCCCTTGGAGCTCAGAGTCCCAAGAAGAAACAAGTCCCACCCCTGGGTCCTGGGGCCTGGTGGGTGGAAGAGTGGTGTCCTAGCCTCTTCCGAGTCCTTGACATCGTGGCTTCCAAGGGTTCAGTACTGCTGATGTGGTGTGGATGTGGTGGGTGGGGGCTTGTCCCAAGTAGGGAGAGGCAGGGCCTGCCCCACTCCCGGGTCCCACCTCTCTTCACCTCCCTGAGGCCACCCTGCCCCGCTCCGTCTGCAGGTCCCTCGCCCCTATCCTCCCAGCCAGTACCCAGCGGCCCCTGCTGTCTTTTCTCTGCACTCTTCCCTGGGGTCAGACCCAAGGCCCCAGGCGAGTCCAGTGCAGGGGCTGGGAGAGCTTTTGTGCTCTTCTGGCTGTGTGTCCAGCCCCTCCTACTGGGGTGAAGTGTGGCCACTGGATGTGGGAGTCACGGGAGACACTCCCTCCAGCCCTGCAGACGCTGTGGCCCTACATCAGCCCATCTTCCCGCAGGGCCAGGGCTGGCCTCCCGACGGGCTGGGAGGCTGGGCAGTGCCACAGTGTTACAGGTGGCAAGCTCCTCTGGCCTCGTGCCCTCCACCTTGATCTCTGTGCGTCTGTGGCTGACCCCGGCTGCAGCTACAAGCCTCACAGACCCACACTGGACAGTTCAGGCAAGCTCAGGCCTTGCAGGGGGTGTGCCGGCTCCAGTGACTCGGTCACCCTGACATGTCTCCCCTCTCTTGCAGCCTCTTCGAACACTACTGCTACTCCCGGGGCGGCATGCGCCACAGCTCCTACACCTGTATCTGCGGCAGGTAATTGGGCCTGCTGGGCCACCTGGGCATGATTGTGGAAGGAGGTTGGGGGGCAGGGAAGGGTCCCACCATTCCCTAGCTTAGATGTACCTGCTCATTCCCATGCCCACACCAGTACCTGTCTAAGCTTGGAAGTTACTTCTCCTCCTCCTGTGGCCCCAGAAGCTGAGGCTGCCTCTGCCTGCCCTGGCTGGTACTGTGTGAAGGAGGGCGCCTGGCTGTCACTGGCCTTCCTCACCCCTCCCACACGGCCACCTGCCCGGCAGTGTGGGGGCCAGGCTATGACAGCTTCTGTGTGCAGTGCAGGGGGGAAGGAGCTGTGTGTGTGAGTGAGTGTGAGTGAGTGTGAGTATAGGTGTGTCTTTGAGGGGCATGCCCTGGCTGTGGGTGGCCTCCTCATCCTCTGGGCTTACCCATCTCATCTCTCCACGCTGTGCCTTCCGGGCAGATGGCCTGGCCCCTGCTCAGCCAGGACGGAGCCGGCGATGTGCACATCCTCAGCACATGAATAATACATGTGAACATTTCAGTCCTTGGAAATGTTCTCTGGTAGATAGAGAGAAAAATCATTATTTCTACTTTTATGATTCCTGAAACTCCTGAACAGGGCCATAAATATTACACCCAGGTGAGCCTTTTTTCCTCTTGGACAGACTTAAAAGTCCTTTTTTCTTAAAGGCACCGCTCATGAGGAAATCTCCCTTGAGCAGAGGAGCGAGGAGCCACCAGCGCCCCATCTGTGTCTCCCCAGTGGGACTCCCAGGGAACCTGACCCCGCCCAGGCCCCTTCCAGGAAAGGAGGGCTTCCCCAGGCCCTTCCTCCAGGCCCACACACCCTTGTTCCCCATTCCATTGTTCACACGTGCTGCCCACAGCAGACCCACACCCCTGGCCCCAGGGGTACCTGCCTGGGCAGCATCAGCTAGGGAAGGCCTGTAGGAGGGTGCCCCTGAGTTAAGAGGCTGCCGACCAGTGTGTGGCTGTGGGTGATGGGGCCACCATGCCCCATGTCCCCACCTCAGGCTGTGGGCCTGATCCAGCCACGCCTGGGCCTGTGCATCAGGGTGGAGAGTACCGCCCATGGAGCAGGGGGTTGGGGCGCCAGCCCCTAGGGCTGGTGGGTGAGGATGAGCTGCTGACCTCCCCTCACACTCTGCAGTGGTGAGAACTCGGCCGTACTGCACTACGGACACGCCGGGGCCCCCAACAACCGGACCCTCCAGGATGGAGACATGTGGTAAGTGCGGCCAGCCAAGCTGCCCCTGCCCAGGCTCTGCCTGAAAAGTGGGGCCACAGCAGGGCCCAACCTCAAGAGTGACTAACTGGGGCCTTTTGGGTCTACCCTGAGAGGGCTGGCCACAGCGAGGCCCTGGTCCTGCCACAGGCACTAGCCTGTGTGGTGCCTCGGCTCCAGGAGCCAGGAAGCTGAGACAGGGGGACAGGGACAGGGACCAGGCACTGTGGGGTTGGGGCGGGTCCTGTGGGATCACGGGACCGTGGGCTCTTTGAAGGGGGCCTGAACTGTCCACCAGCCCCTGCCCTCCGTCTTCTGCATTTAGCACCCACCACACTCATGCCTCTATCTCGGTGCCGGGAGGGTGGGCACCTCAGCCTGGAGCAGAGAAGAACCCCTAGGGAGCCCCTCCCCCTCAGAAACCTACCAGCCTCAGCAATGGGGCCCCTCAGCATATGCAGCGTTAGTTCATTAGTTTGGGAGGTCAGAGGTGGTGCTTCATCCCCGAGGCTGTTCGCGCCTTTTCTGAGCAATTTTATGTGCTCCCAGCTCCTCGTGAAGCCATGACTAAGCAGGCACAGCAGGACCTGCGGCTCCAACCCTCCGGTGCACTGTCCCCTGTTGTCAGTCTCTCGGATCCTGCCCTTGGATGCCCAGCCTGTAGGGCTCAGGCTAGGCATAGGCCCCGCCTTGCTGGACCTCTGTGCTGGGCCCTGGAGGGATCTGTGAGCGCCTCACTGACCTGGACTGGCCCCCCATCCCGTCCTCTTCATCACCCGGTCATCTGGTAGGGCCAGTCCAGGCTGCCTGAGGCTACTGAGACCTGCCCAGAGGCCACAAGCCCCACGGGGCTGCCCTGTCTGGGCCTTCAGACATCTTGCTGTGGTCATGGACCCACAGACGAGGGGCAGGGTGGGGTGTGTTCACAAAGGTCCAGGTGGACCTCTGTTGCCTTTCCCTCCTGTTGCCAAGGCACCCAAGCAAGGCTTCCCAAGCCACCTTCCTGGTGTTGATATAGATTTTCATAACCTGCTCTCACAAAGTGGGTATCTTACCCTCCCTCCCCTCACCACGTGCGGGCGAGGTCACAGAGACACAGAAGGGTGCCAGGTCCAAGTGCAGGGCCAGAGGGATTTGGGAAAGAATTGGCTGCCTCAGACTTGGCTCAGCTGGAGACCAAGGAAACAGAGGGCTGTCCCTGCCCTCTGGGCCGTGGCTGAGCACGATCAGCCCCTGGGAGAGACTGCCTGGCCTCTTCAAGACCTCTGATTGCTGTAACATTTCCTGATGTTCTTCGACTCTGGCCCATTCTGGCTGGGAGTACAGGACGTGGGAAGCCAGTCCCTGGACAGAGTCCCAGCTGTCTGGGGGCAGCTCTGGCCCGCTAGGGGGCCCGCTAGAGATGCAGGTCACGTGTCCGTGAGCATCTCTCCTCTGTGGGCTCGGTGCTCCCCAGAGGAGGTGGCTGCTTCTCCACTCCCATCTTTCTGCCCAGGGAGGGCCCTCTCCCCATGAGAGGCCAGTCCTAGCTCTGTTCCTGGCTGGCAGGGCACAGCGGTCATCAGGCCTCCACCTGGTCCAGGTGCTGTGGCCTCAGCCCTCCCGGGCAGCACTGACACCCGTATCCCCTGGTCACAGCTTTAGAGATCAGTGATCCAAGGAATTCCTCGGATGTTAATGCCGAGTCCAAATTGGGGATTTTATTTTTCTAGTGCCAACTTTGAAATGTAGCCAGTAGAATAATTATGAGTTTATTATACTCAATTTATTATGCAGGATTTAGAACAACATGTTTTGTTGATTACTGCTTCTGCCAGATTGCTGGTGGCATTTATAAGCCATTGTTTTATTGAAATTGATCTGCCAAGCACCCACTGCATTTGGTAAATAATAAATTACTCTGTTATCCCAACATAAAAGCCACCACACTTCATCATAAGGCATGAAACCGAAACAGGAGCCTAGTGCAGAATGTTGCCCGAAGTGAGCCCCCCAGAGCAGTAACGCTCTGCAGCTCAGTTCCTTGATGTCTGGTGAAAACACCCCTGAGGTATTTAACATCCCGTCCACGGGGCTGTTTGGGGGCAGAGCTGGCCAGGGGTGGGGGGTGAGTGCGGCCAGCCTTCCCCTCCCCCATCATCTTAGACACTCCCTGCCTCCCACACCCCTTCCCCCACCACACACACAGGGAGCCTGTGAGAGGCAGGGCTGTGTGAGGATAAGCAAAGAGGCTCCCCAGTGCAAGTCCCTGCCTTCTCCAGCTAAGTGGCTGTCCCTCAGCCTCTGCTTCTCTCTCAGTCACTGGGGGTAACATAGCACGTAGCTCTGGGAGGATTCAGTGATAACAGGGCAAAAATGCTGAGCCTGGAGCCCGGCACATCGTGAGCCTAGGCTGGTACGAGCTGCAACACAGGGGCTATCTCCCCCCAGAGCCAGCAGATCAGGCCCCTCCTACCTGTGCCCCCGCAGCTGTTTCTAAGATAGGCTGCAGGTGGCGGCCACCAGGCCCGGTTTATTCACAGGGAGCTCTCGAGTCACATAGCTGTCTGTTCTGTGTTCTCAGCCCCCAGATTGTTCTCTGGGTGTATGCCAGAGGGAGCCAGAGGCTGGCGGGGCCCACCTCCCATGCCTCCTCTGTCCTTTCAGTACCGGGTGCCTACCCAGAGCTGGGCCACGGCCCCTGTCAGCCTGTCAGCACCCTAAGAATTGGGGCCTGTGAATTTTTACTCCACTGGAGAACTGAGGAGAGCATTTCGAGGTCCACACCATGTCAGCTCTTTATCATCCTGCCCTGATTGTCCTCTGAGCTCTCATGCACTTGCCCAGCCCTCCCAGAACAGCCTGGGCTTTGGAAACGAGCCCCCAGTGTGGGTGGAGGTGCCAAGAACTGACGTGCTGCCCATGAGCCACCAGAGGGCGCCATTGTCCTTGTTTAAATCCACTGGGAAGCAGTGTACCTAGAGGAGCCCACTCTTGTGCTGAATTTGGGGGTCTGAAGCCAACCTGTGGCACTCCCCGCTGCTCCTGGGCCCGTCAGCAGGCTCACCATGGGGGAAGCGGTGGGAAGGGGTCCGAGGTGTGCCTCCGGTGGGCTCTGATTTGGAAAACAGCTGGGACACCCCTCCTCACTTGCCACCTCCTTTATCTTCCACCATCTGATCATGTGACAGTAGGAGTGGTTCCAGGGGTAGGATGTCCTGTGGTCCCTCTCGGAACCTTCCAGAGCACTAGTCTAAAGATTCCCAGACCTGGGCTGCCCCACTTGCTAGTAGGATGTGCCTGGTGGGTAGTGAACCAGACCTCCCAGCACTGGCCAAAAGAGGGCAGCACTGCATCAGGATGTGTGGGCTGGGCCTCCTCCCTGCTGGCCTCAATCTTCGGTGTCCTGGGCATGGTAGGGGTGCAGCCAGCCCAGTTAGGGGAACAGATCTGCCCCAGTCCCGCACTCAGCAGCCAGCCAGTGTCAGCTTCCCCTCTCCAACCCTGCCGTGGGACTAGGGTCTCATCTGTCCCCTTGTCCTGATAATGTTCAGCCTGAAATGCCAACCAGCCAAGGTGGGGACACAGCTCACCTCCACCAAAGCCCCAATTCTCTTTGTCCAGATGAGTAAGGGCTACCAGTTTCCTCCCAGGGTGGCCTTTGAAGACGCCTGAACCCTGGCTGGCATGAAGGTGGTATGCTGCCGATCCCACTGCCCGGACACATCCCCAAGCCGAGGTGGTATCAGAGCTCTTCTCTGCCCCAGTCACCCCAGAGCTGCCCTCTCCTTTCCTCCTGCAGATGAGGGGTCATGGCCAGGGCAGGCTCTTTCCCCGCCTAGCCATCTTTTTCCTGCTCCCACCCGGCTCCTTCCTGCCCTTTCTCTCAAGTGAGTTCCCCTTTATTTCCACAGCTTATACGTGGACTAGACATTAGTTTCAACTGCTCACGAAGGTCACCCCCGTCTTGCCCCCTGTCTAAGGGCAGCAGCCTGCATCTCCGTCACAGACATCCAACCCCCTGTACACTGTGGGTGCCGCTGCTCACCCAGCACCCCAGCAGCACCCTTGGCATCTCTTGGTTCCCACAGGCTACAGTGGAACAATGCTGCTTGCTGTGGCTGCTCAGTCTGATGTCTGGCGTCCACGTACTATGGTCTGCGGAGGTGCAAGGCTGGGCCCGGGGCCTCCTCCCCAGCTGGTATAGGGGCTGGGATGGGGGCTTCTTAAGTCCCACTTTCCTGGTGCCTAACACCTCAGTGGGTGCTAGAGGGTGAGTGTCACCCCCAGGGCTTGCGCCCTGGTACCAGGCTGGGCCCCCCCACCATGATGTTTCTTCAGAGGAATGCCTGGTTGTCACCAGCCAGCCCCATCCTGGAGATTTCATGGTTTTAAGAATGTGCCCAGTCCTCAGGACCAGTCCCTAGTCAGCCATCTGTCCAGCCCCGTGGCCGTGGCCGTGGGTGCTCTGTCCAGTGAGAAGCCCCATCCATGCGTGCATATGCACCCAGATTGTAACCAGACACCCTGGCCATGTATTCTCCCTCCATCCTTTTAATTTGTCTGTGTTTCTTACCCCCACCCCACTCAGTTGACTTCACAACCCACAGTGTGAAAAGCACCGGTCCAGACAGCTTGGGTGCTCGCAGACATCATGGGACACCCGGCATGTGCTGCGCGCGTGACGCCGACTCACTCTTCCCCCGCAGAGGCCGCTGCCCGGACACCCAGCCCTTGCCCCATTGTGCTGTGGTTTCAGCAAGCCCTGGGGATGGGCAGCCTCTGGGCCCTGCCCATGCGTCGGGCCAGGTGCCACCCAGTGTCCTTCCTGGGGACTTGGCCCCACACTGCTGCTCTGCTCCACCCCACGTCCCTGTAGAATGGTAACTGTCATTCTCTGCAGACACTCAGGAGGCCCCCAGCATGGGCCTGTTCTCATCCCCACGTGCGCTGGGATCGCTGGCCTTGGAGCTGGTGTTTAACTTTCCCATCTCTCTGGCCCCATGGGGACAGCTGTCGTGGGCTGCGTTGGGGAGCAGGAATGCCCAGAAGGCCCCGGGGAGAGGCCTGCTTGGTGGATCAGCCTATGGCACTGAGGGAGCCTCCTGGACTCCAAGTAAAGTTCTTTGTCCCGCTGGTCACACCTGAGGCTGGGCCCTCACGGAGAGTCTGGCTGGGAGCAGGCGGCTGGCTCACGGGCCTCATCTGGAGGGTCTGCCATCTGGAGGGTCTGCTCACTGCAGCACGTGAGCTGGAAAGTGACTGGTCCTCCTTCCTTTCTGTCTCATGCCAACATCTGAAGGGAAGCGAGGGTTTCCTCCTACTCAGAAATCCCCTGGCCTGGCCCGAACACAGACAGGGCGGCTGCAAGTTGGGGTCTGAGACGTGCCTGTCTTTGGGACCTGGGCCCGTGGGCATGCACACCGTGCGTGTACTCCGTCAGTCCTGGGTGAGAGGCCACAGCTCGGGGGGATGAAACTGAAGCTACAAACTTCAGTGCGGAGTGGCCCTTGAATAGGCACTACAGCATTTTCCCCAACTGTTCCCAAGCACATCACTGGCCAAACCATCTTGTAAGCTTTCTGCCTGTGGGCTGGCTGGTCCCTGCACTGGGACCAAGGGAGCCAAGGGGCTTGGGGAGGGTCTGGGTGGGCCAGTGGTGGCAGGTAGCCCGGGCATGAAGCTGCCCGGGAGGAGCCAATGGAAGACAGAACCTCTCATCCCAGCCAGAAATAGAAGCAGATGAACACATGTGAGGAAAGAGAGGCCAGCATGTTGCTCGGAGATGTGTAATATCTCCCCAGATGTCTTAGATTATCACACGCATTCATGCGGCCAACGATGGTAGGGTTCCTGGTGGTGTCCCCAGGCAGCCAGAGAGGAGGGGCCCTGCGCTCTCCATTGGGCCAAGTGTGACTGAGCTCCGCTGTCAGTTTGCCCTCAGAGGACGGACCAACGCACACAAAGGAGCTGGAGGGAGGTGATTTACAAGAGAGATGGCTTCCGTCCCTGGATTCCAGAATGGCTTGAATCTGAATAACTCATATGTGTAGGAACTCTGGGGGGGATTTTTAAAAAAAAGCTGAAAGATAGGGAACTGAGAGCACGAAAATAGACTCCAGCCCCCATGCCTGCGCGTCGCTGGGCAGGATGGAGCTGCCGGCTGGTGCTGCACTTCCTTCTCCAGAAAGCGGATGATTTTAAAACAAAAATACAGCGGAAGTCTTCTAGAATCTCAGTGGTACAGCCACGCTGGCCGAGGAACTCCAGTCACTCGCCACCCCTCACTCTTTGAGTTTTTGAGGAGAGTTTGGAGAACTTGGTCGTCTTGTCTGCCGGGGGAAGAGTCTCATTTTCAGTGCTTCCAATGCCTCCAGCATTTGGTGCACTCTCGTGGGCTTCCTGGTTTTTAAAATAGTGCAATTTCTGTTTTTCTTTGAGATCAGCACCATCCCATATGTCTTTCTGTCTACAGTGCTACTGTGGGTCACCTTCTGATGTGGGGGCCCCCGGCCCCCATGTCCCCCACGCTCCTGACCGCCCTGTGTACTCAGGCCATTCCTGGGTGTTCCGAACCAGCAAACTGAACCGTTCCTTGGCTGCCTCTGAGGGGCCCCAGTGAAGACACTCTGCTCCCTGGGGCCGCTGGCCCTCGGCCCCACACAGCCCCGCTCCTCACGCCTGCTCGCACGCTGGCGCCCCGAGGACACGAACCTGCACCGCAGCACTGTTGCTGTCCAATTTTAAAAGGGGAAAAACTGAGGTTCTGAAGGCCAAGTGCTGGAGCCAGGACAGGAGAGACCATCTCTGTCTGGTCTCTGAGCTGCTGACCCCCCAACTCAGAGCCTTAGTTCCCCTGTAGTTTCGAGGTGAGATATGCCCACCCTCCTGGCCAGCCCTGGGGCAGTATGCCCAGCGGGAGCAAACCTGCCCACAGCTGTTGGCCCAAACACGCTGCTGCATCTGGAGCCTCCTGGGGAGCAGACGCCTGGGTGTGCCTGGCCTGTTTTATCATCCCCGGCTCTCACACCAGGATCAGGGTGGGTCACCTCAAGTGAGGCCCAGGTTCCCCTGTTGGCCCAGCCCAGGCAGGGTCCCCTCGAGTCTGTGACTTTGACCCAATGCAAAGTTCTCCTGCTGTGCTGGTAGGGGCTGTCCCCCCACCCACTGCGAGTCACCTGAGGGTTATCTGGTGCTTTGTGCGCTGTTGACCCTGCCCATGGTGTGCTGTAATCGGAGAAAGACGGGAGATTAAAAAGTGCCCAGCTGGGAACTTTGGATTCCAGCACAATATCCTGGCAACTGAGCATTCCAGTTCTTCCTTTAAAAACCTGTTTCGGTGCTGCCTGTCACGCCTGACTCCTTGTCCCATAAGCAAGCCTGGAGACCCCAACTCGGTTCTGTGGGATAGGGGCCCCCAAAGGCACAGGAAGCTTCTAGAACACCCTTAGAACCTGGGTTTGGGTGAGGGGCCTCTGTGGTGGAAGGTGTGGCTCTGCCTGGGCTCAGAGTCGCCAGAACGCATGTGACTGCAGACTGACCTCCACGGGAGGCAGAGCAGGGTCCCCACTAGTCACAGAGGGCAGCCCCCACTGCCTCAGCTCTACCTGGCTCTGGGGTAGCCCTGAAGATGCAGGAGGATCTAAGGCCTGAGGCTATACCAATGCCCCTCAGCTGGTTTCATCACCATCAGCACCATGACTTGGCCATGACCCTGTGAAGGGGCTGAGGGGCTGGCAGGTCCCCACTCTGTGCTTGCTGTGAACAGCCGCTCAGGTACTCAGGTGGGACAGGACAGGAGGAGCGCTCAGTCTGTGCGCCCCACTCCCCCATCCAGAGCCCCAGTCAGCCTGGCCACCCAGTGGGAGCCGTGCCTGGACCCCGCAGCCCCTTACGTGCCCTGGCCAGTCCCACTGTGGGGGGTGCGAGGGCTCGGAGGCCTGGGGGCCCTGTGCACACGGTCCAGCAACAAGGGTGTGGGAGTGCAGCTCAGCCCGCTTCCGGCCTCGCTTCGCTAGGGCCTCATCACGGGATGTCCAGAGGGCAGGTCAGCTGGGCCTGCCCTCCTGACTCAGCAGGGTTGCCTGTCTGTCCCAGCACCGACCTGCCTCTGCTGGCTCATGGCTTTACCCATCAGCCCTGGGCCTGGTCTGTCCTCCCGTTCTCCATGCCCTTCGCCTGGGCCTGCTGGTCCCCGCTTTGCCACTGGGGGATGCTGGGGCTCCAGGCAGCCCCAAGGGCAGCGTGCAGCTGGCCTGGCCCCAGAAAAGCCCTGCTGAACATGAGGGCTGTCCTTTGCGGTGTCCTCCCTGCCCCTCCATCAGGCCCTGCAGAGCACATCTGTCCCATCCCAGCAGGGAGAGTTGCTTTCTTCTGGTCAAGGGGACACCAGAGTGGGAGCAGAGCTGTTGGCTGGGTTTCACTCAGAGGCGGGGTCCTGCCAGAGGCGGTGGTGCGGCTCAGGCCAAGCTCTCTGTCGGGTGGGTGCGTCCATCCTGAGGCCCCTGTCCAGTCCCACGTACGTTGCCTTGTGGCTACAGCCGTGCCCCGTGCTGGGAGCAGGGCAGTCCTGGGAGGGCCTATGGGAGTGCTCACATGGAGACCAGGTGGTAGAGGGCATCCTAGGGACATCTCTGTCCCTCCCTCCCCTCTCCAAGCGAGTCCCCCCAGCCCAGCATCTAGGGACCCAGCCAGTGGAGGACTGGAGGGCAGAGGTATGTGTGCAGGGTCAGCCCCACCACCCCTAGCCTTCCCTGCTCTGGGGTCAGAGGTCTCCCGGCATGGGCCAGGGTTCCTGTGGACACCAGTGTTGGGGCCCCCAACTGCCTGAACCAGTCACACAGTGAGACGGCCTCAGCACCCTGACGGGCCCGGGACTCCACAGGCTTTCCTTGAGTGCTGAGTGGGAGGAAAGCACTGGGCTGGGGTGCCCCCAGGCCCCCCACTGGCCTCACGCCCCATCTCCCCGCAGCCTGTTTGACATGGGCGGCGAGTACTACTGCTTCTCTTCCGACATCACGTGCTCCTTTCCTGCCAACGGCAAGTTCACCGAAGACCAGAAGGCCATCTACGAGGCGGTGCTGCGGAGCTCCCGCGCCGTCATGAGCGCCCTGAAGCCAGGTGAGGGCAGGGCGGGAGGCCTGTGGGGGCGCCTGGCACGGAGGTTTGAGGCAGCGTCGTGCCCGGCCCCGTCCTCTGCTGTGGCCGGACGCCTCAGAGAGGCGGGCCCTACACTTTACCACTTGAATCTCTCCCCGCCTCACATGCTTGGCCAGTGGGACAGGATGGTCAGGTCCCCAGTCACTCCCGGAAAAGGGGGCTGGCTGCCAAGCAAGGACAGAGCTGGGAATCAGAGCGCTCAGCCCAAGGTCGCCCCATGCCCCATTGATCTCCACTCCCACGTCCCGTCTGCACTGGCTGCTGGGATGTCACATGTCCCCTGCCTTGTCCCAAAGCAGAGTTCACTGCAGGCAGGGCTTGGCCAGCTCGGCACCCCAGCACCTGCTAGGATGTGGCATGCCCTCTGGCTTGGGAGCAGCAGCCGCGGCTGGTCTGCCAGGGGCTGAGTGTCCCTCCAGTGTTCAGGGGTGGGGAGCCGAGGCTGCAAGGCCATCTGGGGTCTTGGCCATGACAAGCCTTGAAGGCCAGACTCTGAGTTCATACTAAATTGAGGGGGACTGTGGTAATTACATTTACATCTCTCTGAGGCGACTTTATTTTAAAAAGGAAAAAGAAGAAAAGATCCTGAGCCCCCAAGTGTAAAAGCCCCTGATGTGGCCTCTTGCAGGCCCAAAACCTGATGGCTCGGCCTTTGGTGAGCAGCCCCCGTGGCCCCACACACAGTTGTTGGGATGGGTCACAGCCAAGGGCTGCTTTTGAGGGTTCTCAGCAACTGTCATTTTCCAAGGAGACACACTGTGAACAGGGTGGCTCCTGTCCAGCCCTGAGAACCCCCACCAGAGGCCAGGGAGCCAGGGAGAGCTGCTGAGGAGCGCCAGGCCCCACCCCCAACACCCTCACTCGTCCAGCGGGAACGAGGCCTGGCGCTCAGATGAGCCCTGGGCCAGCAAGCTCAGAAACACCCCAAAGGGAGACGAGGAAAACCTAGCAGTGCACTTACTTGGGGGACAGCAGTGATGGGACTTGCCTGGCTCAGCAGCTGACAGGCAAGCAGCATCTTGGGCTACTTGTCTGTTTAAAAAGCAGCAGCCCCTCTAAGTAGCAGCATGCACTGGTCACTACATGGTAACTCCAGGGCGGATTGTGCGTGAAGCCAAGGGCAGGATGGGGTGGCCAGTGGCCCCCTTTCTTGTAGAAGGAAGGTGGCAGTGAGAGACGGAGTCACATGTGCTTTGGAGCCCTTGGAGGAGGCACAGGACCGACCTGCGGGCTGGGGTCTTGGGGAGGAGGGAGTCTGCTCACTGTGACCTTTTCATACTCTGACCTTTAAACCCGGCCTCTCTGAAGCAGTCACCCCAAGGGCATGTCTCTTCTCTCCACACCCTTTCTTCCACCAGGGATGAGCATGTTTTGTTCCACTTTGAGTAACTTCGCTCATTTAAACAAGCATTTCAGATGCAGTGAAAGGGCTTGGCTAGAGAACGTGGGCTGTGCTGTACGGCCCCCAAGAAGGCCCTGGGCCGGGCATGGCCCTGCGCTGAGCGCAGCCCCGAGGGCGTCAGGGTCTCCCTGCACCTCCACCCTGTGCCACTCTGCAGCTGCACCAGGTAGGGCTGTCACCATGTAGGCTGAGCAAACCACATCAGCTGTCCTGTCGCACAGGCCACTGTGAATGTCAGTGTCCGGAGGCCTAGCTCCAGGCTGGAAGGAGCCGGGCTCTGCTGCCCAAGATGCTCAGGAGGGGGCTGGAGCTCACCCTAGGCTCTAGGACCCCCATGTACCCACACCCCATCACAGGCCCCTCAAGAAGCAGGGGGTGGGCCTGCCTGGATCCGAGCCCACCGCCGGCCACAGTACAGAGGGATGAGGGCTGTCCACCACCCTTCACACTGGAGACAGCAGGGCCAGTGGAGTGAGGCCGGGGCATAATGGCTGTTGGGAAGGCCACTTGGCAGGATGTTAGGCAGACAAGGCCTTGGAAGGACAGTGTCCAAGCCCCTGGCACTGCCTAGTCTTTGCCTGGTGCTGAGACAGAGGTGGTGGCCAAAGCCTGGTTGACCCTACCTGCCCCTTGACCCTGGCACAAGAAAGCCAGCTGGGAGGACCTGAGTGGCATCTCTGAAGCTGTTGTCCTGGCCAGCTCAGTCAGCCGACAGATAGGCAAATGCCCAGGGCCCTGCTTTGTACTGAGAAAGGCCTGGTGCTCCGTCCCATGGGGCTGCCCAGCCACGCCACTCTTGGGGCAGGCACAAGGTGCCAGGCCCAGCCAGGCTGGTCTCCACAGACTGTGGGGCACCCCTCCCCTACCCGGCACACTGTGGGACACAGACTGGGCCTGCGCCAGGGCCTCAGGTTCCCCACAGTATCCCTGCCTTTACCACAGGTACTACAAGCTTGCTGCTGGCTCCCAAGGGCCGGGCCTAGCTCCACTGAGGTCGCATGTAGTGCAGGCCCCACAGGGAGGGGCTCTGTAACCACAGAGTTGCTCTCAGACGGAGCAGTGTGCCTCCGCACAGCAGTCAGGAGGCCACGGCCAGGCCAGCCCCATGCCTTGTCCCAGCGGAAACGCCCTGGTTGGTGGATTCAGCTCCTAGGCCAAGACAAGCACCCACTGAGGCTGTGCAGTTGCTCCCTGCCCCCTCCAGGGAGGAGCAAGCACAGACAGCCAGGTCCAGCAGGATGCCCAGTAGAGGGGCAGAGATGGTACCACAGCACACACAGGCCCTGGGACATGGCCCCAGGGGTGGAGGACAGTGGGCCTCGGCCCCTGGTCTTGGAGTCCAAGGGGAAGCTTCCCACTGCCACTCAGCCAGGGACGGAGGGCTGAGCTCACTCACAGGAGCCCCATGAGAGTGGGCAGGGGTGAGCCAGGCAGCTTCAGCATCCACCTGGGAGAATATCGTCCACACCAGCCCCACAGGAGGGGGTCTGGACACCACCCCCCCAACCTGGCTATACGCTGGCTTCTGGTTGGGTGAAATCAAGGCTCTCCATGGCTTCTGTGTCAGGGCCGTGGCCTACCCTGTGCAGAGCACCCTGTCTCCTTGGGCACGAAAGTGTGCTCCTGGGACCCCTGGACCTCATGAGGGAAGGAGGCTGGGGTAGCCCACCTCAGGGCTCTTCTGCAGACTCAGTTTCTCCAGCCGCCTTGGAGCACTGAGGTCCTGTTTAAGCACCCAGGTCTCTTGCAGCCTCACTTCCCACTTCCCAGTACCTGGTGCTCCTCCCTCTCCTTCCTTGCTCACCACACACCCTGGTCGCCCTGGCCTGGGCTGCAGGGCCCCACCCCCTGGGCCCCCATAGGTGGTGCAGGCTGCACACTGGGCTCTGGGCCTCACCGTCCGCAGCAGTTGTGTCTTGGTCTGCCTGACGGTGTGAGCAGACGCTCCATCACCCCGTGGACAGCCCGTGCGTTGTCTGCAGCTGCCACCAACTCCTGGCTCTGCCCCTGGTGTCGGGGTTCTGGCCACGTGGCGGGGCGCTGCCAACGTAAAGTTGGGGGTCTCACTGGTGAGACATGCCTCCCCCCAGAGTGCGCCAGACAATGAGAGAGGGTGCTGTTAGAGCCTCTGACCAGCTGGGAAAAAGGCACCGGGAGCTAGGCTGGCCCATGTGGCCTGTGGTCAGGGCACCTCTGCAGACTCTGCTGCCCTCCATGGGGCAGGGCTGGACTCCCCTCAGGCCTCTCCTTAGAGATGGCGAGGAACGCAGAGGTAAGCTGAGAGACAGGGACAGCATGCCACCCTGAACACAGCTGCCCTCTGAAGCAGGAGCCAGGACCCAGAGGGCTATCTTTGGGCTCTGTCACCCCTCGGGCCTAAGAGGGCCCCGACAGCTATAGGAGAGTGGGGGAGTTCCCACCCTCTCTGGCCTCGTTTACTCCTATGGGCACTCTGCCAGGGTGTTTGTGTGGAGGGGGAGGGACCACAAGGACACTGAGCAAGGCAGCCATGCTCAACTCAGCATCCAGGCGCCTGCAGCTGGGGCACACACTGCCCTTCCCTTCTGCAGGGGGAGTGGGTCCCCAGAGATCCTGGCAGCAGACAGGGGTCTGAGGTGGGGTGGGCTGAAGGCCCTCAGTCCTGGGCCAACTCGGCCTGCCAGGCAGCTCCCTGCAGCCCCCAGGGCCTGCCCTGGGACCCCTGCCCTGAGCCTTCCCTCCTGCACCCCCAGGGCCTGGCGACATATCGTCCCTGGAGGGCCATTGTCTTAGGATGAAGTGAGCTCTTTGTCTGGAAGTGGCTGTGAGGATGCAGCTGGGGGGCAGCGTGGGGGAGGTCTTCCACTGCCTCCCCTGCTTGGCTCGGGCCTCTGAGCCCCCAGGCTGTCACACTCTGGGCAGGAGGCCCCAAGGCTGTGATGGATGTGGCCAGGGCTCTGAGAACCGCCCCAGGCGGTAGGCCCAGCAGGCTCCCAGCCCATCAGGGCAAGTTGTGGCCTGAGGGGACCAGGTGGGCACAGAAGACCAGCTGGTGACCTGGAGCTGCTATGGATACATACTGGGGCCTGGGCACCTGGTTTCTGGTCCCTCTGAGCCAATAGGCAGATGATGGGGCACAGACCCAGAGGCTACCCTGCCACCCTGGGGGCCACACCCAAATCCTGGGCCCATGAGGTGACAGCACTGGCTACAAGAGGGCCATGAGAGAGGCTGGGGTTCCTGCCCAGGCCACACATGTACCAGGCATGGAGCAGGGTGCAGGCCCTGCCCTCTCAGGGCTCAGAGGCTGTAACCAGGGCACAGCTGTGCCCTAACAGCACAGGACAGGGCAGTCAGGGAGGGCCTCCTGGAGAAAGCCTCAACACAGAGGCTCACAGGAGGAATGGGAGTGAGTCCAGGAAGGTAGGACCCTTGGAGGGACAGTCCCAGTTAGGGAACCACAGGTAGAAGGCACAGGGGGCACCAGCTCTCAGTGCTGTAGGCCCAGGAGTAGATGGCTGGAGAGGGAAGCAAGGCTGAGGAACTTGAGGCTCTGTCCTTGGGGCAGGGATTGGCCCCGTCTGACCTGCGTTTTAAAGAGGTGGCCTTGGTGTCCAGGCCTTAGGTAGGATGAAGTGGGGGATGAGGTGTTGCAGGGGTGGGGAAGAAAACAGCAGGGGTCCAGAAGAGGTGGGGGCCCACGAGGCTTCAGGTTCAGATGTTTCAGGAAGACAGGACAAGATTTGGTGCCTGCTGGAGGTGAGGTGGGGGCAGGGCAGATGGCACCTTGTCTCTGCAGTGTGATCCTCAGTGTGGTGTCCCCAGGATAAGCAGACCTGAGGGACGGCTGATAGCTCCTAGCTGGGCAGTGTGGCCCCAAAGGACCTGCAAGCTATCGAGGTACGGGGAGCCCGGGAGTCAGGGCGGGGCTTAGGCAGTGGGGACGGCCTCCCATTTGTGCCCACCCCACCCATAAGGCCCGAGGACAGCAGCCTCCACACACTTAGGAACCCTTGCCCTGGCCATGGGTGTCGTAACCACCATCCGGGCCAGACGCTGGGCCAAGTTGCTGGAGGTTTAGTCACTGTCACAACCCTAACCACACACAGGCAGAAACTCTCACTCCCGGCCAAGAGTACTGTGTGCAAGGCCTTCCCCGAGGGCCCGCAGGCAAGGAAGACTAGAGGCGCCGTGGGGACCAACTGGGCCCACACGTCCGGCCCCACGAGGGGCCACGAGGACAGGAGAGGAGCTGAGCTGCCAGCGCAAGCATGATTTATACCTGATCCCCCTGCTGCCAAGGCCAGGCTGAGACCACAGCCTGCTGTGGAAGCTGGCCAGGTTTGAAGGCAGGCTGCTTCTGGGGGCTCTCCTCTGGCACTGGGAAGAGGCCCCTGCCTAAGACAGAGTTGCACTGGGGTCAGGGCATCAGCTACCACATAGGACACCCTTCCTCAGTCCCAGGGGCCAGCCTGCTGAGTTTGCAGAGCTGCTTGGGGCTCTCTTAAGACCCAGAGCCTCTGGCAGGAGCAGATCTTAGGCAAGTGCTTGCTGTGCACCCTCCCCTGAACTAGCACTCACTCTGCCAGGCCCCAGGGTGTGTGTGTGTCAGGGGTGCGAGCGGGAGGACATTGATTTCCTGGGGGACACATGAGACACAGGGAGGCAGACCTGTCCAGGGGACTAAGTGCAAGGAAAGAAGTCACTGGGATAGCAGACGGAGGTGAGAAGGTCTCCAGGGAGGGCTGACTTTTATGCTGTGTCCCTAAGGATGAGAAATCACAGGCCGAGAGAGAGACTGCCAAGGGTCTGAGGCAGGAAGACCTTAGTGTGCTTCAGGAACAGAGGCAGCCAGGCATGGAGCAGGGCACAGGCCCCACCCTCTCAGGGCTCAGAGGCTGTAACCAGGGCACAGCTGCGTCCTAACAGCACAGGATGGGGCAGTCAGGGAGGGCTTCCTGGAAAAAGCCTCAACACAGAGGCCCACAGGAGGAATGGGAGTGAGTCTGGGAAGGTAGGTCCCTTGGAGGGGTGGGGTTGATCTGTCTCGGAGGGAGGCAGTGGCCCAAGGCTAAGGCAGACTGGGCTTGTGGCTGGCCCACAAGTGCAGTGAACAAAAGTGAACCTAGGGGTCTGACTGGCCACAAGTGATGGGTAAAGAGTGGCTTGTGGCAGTTTCTGGGGAATACTGACCCAGTCTCCTGGCAGATGCTTCTGCAGCCAGCCCTCTAGGGCAGTGCTATGGCCATGTCTGACATGGGAGGCCTTTGAGGCTCACAGAGGTGAAGCCTTGTCCCAGTCACACAGCGAGGAGCAGCCGAGTTTGGATCTAGTGTCCTGGGCCTTCGTCTCAGGACGCCATGCCGTCAGGTGAAAGCTCCCCACCTGGGCTCCACCCTGGGGTGCAGACTAGGCTCTCCCTGCACGCTGCGGTGGCTGTAGCCAGACCCCACCCCCACTCCCTCCTTGGCGCCCCATGGACTGAGGCAGATAGAATAGGACTGGACCCCAAGGAGACTCTGTCTCTAGGGGCAGGCCTTGGTGTCTTCCACCCTGGGTCTCTCTGTACCTTGGGCCACCAGCTGGCCTCTGCTCTATGAACTAGCCAGGGTGCAGCCCCACCCACCTGCTCAGAGCCTGGATCCTGGGGACTCAAAAAGTTGGACCAGCCCTGTTCCTTCAGCCAACTCAAGACCCCAACTCAGGGCCTTCTGTCTCCGGCAGGGGAGGAGCCCCCATCTAGGGGACTGGTACCCAGCTCGAGTGTCTGAGAGATGACAGTCTACGTCCCAGGATGGGTTCTCATCTCTTTACCCCTCAAGCTCATCATCTGCCCTCTGCCAGCCACAGAAGTTCAGAGCCCTGAGCCTCGACCCTGGCGGCACAGCTCTGGCCAGTGCAGGGCCCAGCAAGGCCCTCACAGTCCAGAATCCTAGAGCTGCCCCCTTGCAGCAGTGACCGATAGTGGTGGCTCATGTGGAGGCCAGGGTGTGGCAGGGAGGCCCCTGGGAGCTGGGGTTGCCACCCACATGGATGAGGCTGCACAGACTGGGGCTGACCACCTTCTGTGGCTAGAGCACAGTATTGGGGTACAGGCCCCACCCTGTCTGGCCCTGCATGTCCTGGGGTCACTGGCCTGCCCCACACTCAGCACTTGTGGGGTGGAGCAAGGAACTTCACTGGCCTAGGTCCTGCCTAGTGCCTCCACTGCGTGCTGAGTGCCCTTGAGCAAAGCTGGAGGTGGGGCTCCAAGGAGCCCATGGGCAGGGCTGGTGTGCCCTGGGGATGGCCAAGGGTCTTTGAGGGTGGCTTTCCAAGACCCCTAGGCTACAGCCCCCAAAAGTCCCCTGGGGGACAAGGCAGGATGGAGCTGCAGAGTCCCACTCCCACAGGGCCTGCTCACCCCAACTCGGTGCCCTTTGCCCCAGAAATATGGGGCACAGATGGGCTTGATTAGCAACCTGGGGCCTGGATGTCTGTGCTGCCATGGAAATGGTCACCCAGTGGTCACCCAGGGCTTGTAGAAGGCGGAGCCACAGACCCCTGCCAGCCAGCCCGAGGCGGCGCCAGCTGCACCTTTACCCCAGAAACCTCTGCCCCCGCCCCCCAGTGGCTCCCAGAGTGATTTCAGCCCCATTCGGGGGTGTCCAGGATGGCTCCTCTACTCTACTCTTTCCCTGGTCCCATAGCCTGAGGCTCTTAGGCAATTTTGGGCCCTGAGCTTTGTCTGGGGTTCCCTGAGGCTGCCCCACACCCACTGTTGGAGACATTCACCTCTCTCCTTCTGACGCCCAAAGATCTGGCCGAGATCCCATGGCCCCAGGAGCACACACTGGCTGGGAGCAGACACAGCATGGACTGGGGAGCATATCTGGGCTAGGCCCCTGGCCATGGGTGACAGAAGCCTACCTCTGAGGACACAGTGGAGAGGAAGGGGCTCAAGGTCCAGAGCTGCGGCTGGGAGAGCCCTGCATGGAGGGCCACCCTGGGCCTCATCATCCTCACAGCCCCCTGCACAGACCTCCCGCCTCAGCCAGTGTGAGGGCTTCATATCCTTCAAATTTCACCCTGGGGAGCCCTGACCAGGCTGCCAGTGCCCACAGCTCACTGCACCCTTCTTCTGAGCCACAGGAGTTTGGTGGCCGGACATGCACCGCCTGGCCGACCGCATCCACCTGGAGGAGCTGGCCCGCATCGGTATCCTGAAAGGCAGCGTTGACGCCATGGTCCAGGCCCACATGGGAGCCGTGTTCATGCCGCACGGGCTCGGTCACTTCCTGGGCATTGATGTGCACGACGTGGGAGGCTACCCAGAGGTCAGTGTGGACACGTCGGTCCAAGTGGCCTACCTCTGGATTGTCACTGAGCCTGGAACTCCCTGGGGTGGGTTAGGGCTCTGGGAGACAGCTGGAGTGTGGTGACGAGCTGGGCAGGAATGGAGTGGGGTCCTGGCAAGGCCCACTGCCCCCCCACTTACACCTAGCAATTGGTCCTGGCCCAGGCTGCTGCCACAGTCAAGGCAGGGGAGCCTCTGTGAGGACCTGCCTCCAGTGGCCACCTCATAGGACCTAGTGTGCGAGGGGTACACTGCACAGTGAGCCCCATGCAGTGCACTGGGTGTGGCCTTTCCTGAAGGCTGGTAGGTGGTCAGTGTGCAGTGCATGGGGTGCCCGCAGGACAGAGGGAACTCAGAAGATGGGTCTTTGCGATGGGGTGTGACACTGTACTGGCCATGTCCTCCTGCCTCTGGCTTCATTTGGACAGGGATGTTAAGGCTCCACCAGCTGGTGGCTGGCTCTGGTCTCTCCTGGGACTAGCTAAGCCCAGTGCCCTCACAAGCCAGCAGTAGATCATTTGCCCCTCCCTGGGGCACCCTCTGTCTGCAACCCCCCCCCCCCCCCCCGCCCCTGGGCCAGCATGCCCCTAGGGCCTCTTCATCTTGCTGGCAGAGGGAGGCTTTGTGGGCATCTCTAGCTAGGCTTTCCCCTCCACCTCCTACCGGCAGATCCTTGAAAGGACCACCCAGAGGGCTTTCCGGAGGCCCTGCCCGGCAGGTGGCTGCAGCCTCTCGGCCGGTGGGTGGTGATGAACCCGGCCTTGTCGCCTGGCCTGGTGCCCGCAGTGCAGGGCTGATTGTGCAACCAGTGCACGCCCTGGGGCCCACCAGCCAGTTAGCCAAGACCGGCTTGGCCTGTTGGCTGCAGGGTATTTTGAAAGCACTAAGAATGATTTGGGGGGGGGGGGGCGGCAGTTGCTCAAGAGAAGCATTATTATTCAATTATTTTTTCCTCAAGTGTAAACAGTTAAATTTAGAGAAACAAAATCAGTTTTAATTTCCTAATTTCTATCCATCACATGGTGTGCAGGGAGCCAAGAGCAGGCCTTCCAGACACTGTTAACTGAGGTTCGTTATTCATTAGTCGCCAAAGCCCTTTTTTTCCACCAGAGAAAATTGGCAGCAAACTGTTTTCATCTTTTCCAGTAAGCAGCCCTTTGTGCTCGGTCTATTCTTCTGACAGATAAACACTGTGGAAAAAATATGGCTTTTCCTATAAAAGTCATTTGTTTTATTTCAGGCCTGCAGACACATCTGGGTCTCCTCTGCTCGGAGCCCAGTAAGAGCCGAGGCCTGTCAAGCCCTCTGACTAGGTGGAAGCCGGCAGAGGCCAGTGCCCCCACCCCCAACAAGGCCGGAGTCCCTGGGCCCTCGGGGCTGGGGCTCAGCCTCTCCCAAGCAAGATCTGCCCTGCACTCGACCTAGCCCCGTCCTTCTCCAGGCCCTGCCCTGGCTGTCCTTGATGGACCCCCAGGGGCAGGCTCCTGAGCAGGAATGCTCTGAAGGGGCAGAGGTTGGTGGACTGGGGCAGGCATATCCTCCTATGCACCCCCAGAGCCCCTGCCATTCCCCTCTCCTCACCTGAAAATTTCCAGAAGGAAGCCTATCTCTGCGAAAGCTTGAGCAAACCACCCTGTGCACATCCATGAAACAGCAAAACGTGGGTCCATAGCAACTGAGGGGAACCAGGGACGGGACGGGCCCTTGTCAGGTCTCTGCTTCCACCAGGCCCCCAGCTTTGGCAACCCTGGAGTAAGAAAAGGGGACAGGCACTTAAGAGTCACATGGAAGTGAGGTTCAGGAAGGCAGAGCCCAGGACGGGCAGAGACTTCAGAGGGCAGGAGCAGGAAAGACTGGAGCAGAAACCCTGGACTCCTAGCTCTGACACACAGCTTCTGGGCAGGAGATGGCTCCCACCCCTCAACCCCTGGCCCCCGAGCACAGGGGCTGCCATTCCAGACTGGACCCTTCCACAATTCCACCCTCCCGGCAAAGTGGAGTGGGGCTGCGTACCGTATCAGCCAGGTTTCAGAGCCCAGAGCAGGACCCACTGGGGTCACGGTGCCTTGGTGTCCCTTTACCACCTCCATCCCAGCATGGCTCACACCAGGTGGTCAGAGGAGCTGTGTATGCCAGTTTCCATGGATGCCCCACTGTCCCCGCCCTCATGGAGTCACAGTCACAGCCTTCCCCACCGTGCCCAGCCACGGAGGCTGAGCCAGCCTGTTTCGGTTACCTTACATGAACCACTAATTGAAGTCTGATGTTTTTGGCCCCCAAATAGTCAGAAATGACAGCTCTGTCTCCAGCAGCCGGGCTTTCAGGGGATTGCTGCGAGCAGGGCAGGGCAGGCTCTGAGCCTAAGCAGAAAGCTTGCTTGCTGCCCACTCACTCACAGGCCTTGGCCCAGGGCTAGATGGGTGCCTCAGGGACCTGGGGAAGACGGAAATTTCTGCAAGCGTCCCAGGCACCACCTGCCTTCACAGCCCAGGCAGCGCTGTCAGCTACACCCATGTGAGGACAGGCCCAAGCTGGGTGTGCACTTGCGGGGGAGGGGGTGCCTCTGCCAGCAGCTGCCACTGCTGCTCAGTTCTCAAGGGCTGGGCGCTGTCATCTGGGCTCAGCCAGACAGCAGAGCATAGGCACAGGCCGTGTACCTGGAGTATGCGTGCATTTGTGCAAATATATGCCAGAGCTGGTGCTGGTAGGCCCATCCTGATGAGAGTACCTGCCCCGCCTCCTGAAAAGCCATGTGAAAACCTGGGACTTGGCCTGGGGGAACCAGGCCCAGCACTTCTGGGGCTGGTTTCCACTTGAGATGCCTGGAAGAAGAGATGCAGCCGGCAGCCTCAGCCTCCTTAAGAGCTTTTTTGGCCACACAGCCTTGGCTTCTACTGCTCCCCTGGCAAGGCGAAGGCCCAGGTGAGGGTGGCTGGACACCCAGCCAGTCCCCTGGGCAGCTTGCCCTGTGTGTGTGCATGTGGTGTGCACAGGGCTCCCACTGGCAGTTTTGAGGGTACCAGGCAGGGACACTAAAATCTGACAGTGTATATAGAAAAGAGGGCCTTCTTGACGTGTCTGTGGCACAGCACCACAGGGTGAGTCTGGGCTGGAGCCACGCCCACACCCTGGGTCACAAGGCTCCCCTGCAGCTGCAGGGAGACCCCACAGGGCTGGAGCCAGCCCTCACACAAGGATGCCTGCACAGGCAGAGGACAGCTTCGCTGGGTGTGAGCTGTCATTTGAGTCGTCCTCACCATCCCTGTAACCACAGGGCGTGGAGCGCATTAATGAGCCCGGCCTGCGGAGCCTGCGCACCACGAGGTGCCTGGAGCCGGGCATGGTGCTCACCGTGGAGCCAGGCATTTACTTCATCGACCACCTCCTGGACGAGGCACTGGCTGACCCGGCACGTGCCTGCTTCTTTAACCGTGAGGTCCTGCAGCGCTTCCGTGGGTTTGGTGGGGTAGGTATCAATCAACAGACCGTGTCCTTGCTCCCAGAATGCTCCCCCCATTTCTGTGTGCCCTTTGTCCCAGGACAGGGGCCCTAGTGGGAGGAGGGACAGTCTTGACTTTCTCGCTTGAGAAGGACCTGGCCTGCCCTTTCCTGTGGTCTGTCATTGTATAGGTGCCTCACTCCTCAACAGAGGAGACACAGATTCTACAAAACCCCTGCCCACTCCAGGGGTTCCTATCCGCCTGGCAGGGTGCAAGGAGCAAGGAGAGGGTGGGCAGGTGGCATGAGCCCATGAGCTCATGGATGAGCCTTCCTGTCAGCAGTGGCCCAGAGGTCTTGGGAGGCCAGCTCCTCCCTCAGAAAGGGCTTCTCCCACTCAGTGGGGGTCAGCCTGGAGCTGTCAGGTCTGGCTTGCCCTCTCACCTCGAGAATGAGGCCAGCTCAGAAATACTGAGCCCACTGGTCTGACCCAGGTCCGGATCGAGGAGGACGTCGTGGTGACTGATACTGGCATGGAGCTGCTGACCTGTGTGCCCCGCACAGTGGAGGAAATCGAAGCGTGCATGGCAGGCTCTGACAAGGCCTGTGCTTCCTTCTCTGGCCCAAAGTAGAGCCAGCCAGGAGTGCCCAGCAGCGAGAGATGGAGCTCAGAAATCATGTGCCAGCATCCAAGTCTGACCACACCAAATAGTGCTATGTCCTAGGGGGAAGAACTTTTTTTATTAACTTTCTACAAGATCACATCCTAATATGTTAATACTTAGCTTAAATCACAGTGGCTTTTAAAATGCTATTTGCAAAAAAAAAAACTCCTTTAGTAGCCACTAAAATATATCTTGCTGTCATTCATATTCTTATGCTTAGGGAAAAAAACAATGTTTTTTTCCTCAAAAATCAATACACAGAATGGAATTTGCAATTAAAGGTTTCCTAAAATAGTCCCTTGTGCACGTCTCGGTCCTTTATCCCTTTGCAGAGGAGCATGCACATTTAGACCTGGTCAGACCCCGAGGCTAAAAGGCCAGGAGCACGGAGCTGGCCCATATCACGCCTCTGCACATGCTGAAGGTGAACTGGTAGAGTAAGAAGGCTTTCTGATGTGGTTACTGCGTCAAAGCTAGATTTCTGAAGGGGGCAGAATTATGGAGCACTTGAGGCACAGTTATTTAAAACATGAGACTTGCAGAGACTCCTTGTCCTTGATGTCTTTTTCAAGCAGGACATGCTAGCAAGCCAGTGGGTTGACAGCACCTAAGACAAAGGCAGCACCAGGCACAGGTGAGCTTTCTTGTTCCTTCCATCTCTACTGAAACTGTCTGTCTTCCGTAACTGTAAGCCCACCGAGCAAATTCTATTGTGAGGCTATGAGCCATCCAGGGCTGGCTGGGCCTGGTCCCTGCCAGTGGCAGAGTACCTGTCCCTACCTCTGCTTGCCCATTCCCCACATGGTCCCATAGGACTGCCCCACCCCTGGATAGAATTCTGTGCACCATTCCAGGTTTGTCTCCACAGTGCTGTTGTCCAGGAGTTTCCCAGCCTAGTGAAGGGCAAGTGAGAAAAGACATCAGAGATGAACCATGATGTAGTGGAAAACTGTAGCCCAAGTTAGAGACATTTTGAGAAGTCACTGAAGAGTTTAATGCAAATTGATTTCTTCCAATGGCAGTAATACAAAATGCTTGTGATGTGGCCACATCAAAATAAAACAATCTCAATTCAAAGAAACCATTTATCTTGTTTCTTAGATTTATAACATTCAGTTCTGCTGGTGCACAGATATATTCCCTAAGTTATTCTGACATGGAGCAGTTAAGTAATGGCTGCCTGTCCTGAATGTCAGCAGTTCGAGTCTCCCTATCTCTCTCTATCCCAGCTGAGCCTGGTGTTTAGGGTTTTGATTTTCCCCAACCCCAGGATAAAACAGTTCAAGTTAGGCTGAAACTCTAAATCACAAGTGGCAAACACAAGGCCCGAGGGCCGATTTCAGCCCTCCACCCTGTTTTGTCCAGCCCAGCACCTTGTTTCTCCCCAGTGGCAGCACCGAGCTCTCACTTAACTGTTGAGGAGTAGTTACATTTATACAGCCCTAAAATTATTTCGGCCCTTTGAAGGCAAGCACAAGGCTGATGTAGCCCCCTGTGAAAATGAGTAGCACCCCTGCCCTAAATGAACCACTTAGTTTTGTTAATTAAAAAACATAGCTGACTATATCATGTATCTTTCTCCTTTAGACACTTTATACCAAAACTGCTCACTTAATATAAATGTTTTCTCTGATTATCAAGCAATAGACAAAAAAGAACAAAGAGAAATCAGACATTCCACGAAGGTGCTGGTCTCAGAGGGCCAGCAGTAGCCGGCTGCTCTACCCACCATCCCAAAGGAGGTGGCAAGTTCCCACATCTCCTCCAGCCACTGCAAAAATTTGTACAGCTTCAGAAATACATTAAGACCTCTCCAGAGAGCTGTACAGCACTGAATGCCTTTCCAAAACCCTGGAAGGGCCTATATATCCATTCAAGAAATAACTAAGCATCTCCTCTGTGCCAGTGTGCAATAAAAACATACTTCTTGCTCTCAGAGCCAGTAGGCTCAAAAGGCTCCACCTTAAACACACCCAAGTATATTGTCTGAAACAGAGAAGGGCCAAGAAGGAAGGTAACAGGGTTCACCTTGTCTAAAAGCCAGGGGGCTGAGACAGGAAGGGTTTAAAGTGAAAAGTGAGAGATGAGGCTATCTAAGACATAAGGAAAGCTGCCCTAAGGCCCTGGGGTGATGAGCTTGGGAAATCCCTGCAGCCAGAGCAGTGATGTGAAACAGAGGGTGGAAGGAAATGAAGTCGGCAAGATCAAGTGGAGCCTCACCACAAGGAGGCTGGGCCTCACTCTGTGTGCCATGGGGAACCAAAGATCTGGAGAACATGCAATGGTCCAGGGAGGCCAAATCCAGGCAGAGGAGAATGAATGGCTCTGCGGAAGGTGAGGGAGGGGAAGGGAAGCAGACAGGTACAAGAGACATTTAGAAGGTGGAACTGAATGGTGGGGATGTGGAAGGGCATCTGGCTCTAACAGCTGCTTCAAAGGGAGTGGCAAGACGGGTATTTGGGCTGCAAAAATGTGTGACTGCCTCACTAGCAACTCCATTCTCAAGCCCAGTTCTACAACCCCAAATTCTCTAGAAGGCTTTGTGTGACTTTCAGGCCAAGAGATCTGTGAGGAGTGTGGGTACACTGCGGTAAAAGAACATTCAGGGTTGGTCTCCTTTGAGTACATGTAAAATGCATATGAACTCTTCAGACACTCACAGGCAGTGAAAGAGCAGTAGATCTAAAGGTGCTTTTATTAAAAAAGCTGGCACCTTCACAAATCATGCCTATAAAATTCCCCCAGATAAGATACTGGATTCTAAATTACAATTTAATCCATAAAAATGAAGTGGAACATTACTACCTATAGAAATGATTGTAAGATACAGTGAGTAGACATTTCCCAAGACATAAAAACTGAAGGATCATAGAAGAAAAGCATCTGAATGGCATCTTCCCTTGAAACACTCAAACCAGCTTCCTGGACCCAATATTTATGAATTCGTTTCTACAGATAGTCCATGGCATCGTGTAAATGAAAACTATATACATACCATAAATTGTATCGTGAGGGGAAAAGCCTCACTTTGACACTCCTACCTTATGAACAAATTTCCTAGTACTCTGTAAATAGAAACCACCCACTGAGGTACTATGTATCTAAGTGGGAACACTAGTTATTGCTTTCTCTACTCTGTTATACATTTTTAGATTAGACCAGGTGATAGAAGAATTATAACTAAAGAGGCATTCTATATTCACAGGAAACTATGTTCCTATCCCTTAAGGGAAATCTAGACTTGGACAAAATACCCATTTGTCCCTCCCAGTCCCACCTCACTCCTATCCCGAGCTAGGAATAGGAGACAACTTGGACACTTTCTTGGTATCTAACATAAAGAAACCCACAATGAAATTCTGTATTCCAAAGTTTTTTTTATTTCAAATTCATTGAAAGAAATAAAATTATATTTAAAAAAATAGAGTAATCTCACAAACTGAGGAAGGCTGGAACAAAAGGAACAAGTACTTTTTCCTGAGAGGCAGGTCTAACAGCTGTAGAATGGACTTTCTCCTTCCTAGCTTTTGTCAAACAAAAATTTTTCCCTATTTCTAAGGCGTCAGAAAGCACTGAGTGCTACGTGGGTGGTTCAGGTACAGAGTTTCAAGCCCTCCAGAGGGGATTAAGAAATATCAAAAACTGCTACAATTTCCTTTATTATCAAATATTAAATTGTACACACTTTTTATGTAAATTTGAGGATTTCACACTCATGACTGGTCTGTGACCATGTTCTGGTCATATTTTATTAAAATCTTACTACTTCCTGTGAGAATGTCCAAAGTATCTGAGATCACACCCCCAAAACTGACAGGAGCAAGCACCAAGAAGAGCCGCTAGTGATCCCTCACCATTTGCAGCCAAGACAAGTCAGAAAGCACCTATTCCTGAAGACTCAGATACAGCTAGAAACTGATATACTAAAGCCTAGTTCCTAAACAACTGGACCTGCCAACAAAGGCAGACCAAACCCTAATGGTTCACAAGTAACCTACAGGAAGTTACAAAAGTCATTTTGTAGTTCCCAAAGCTCTAAACTTACCCATTCCCCGAACCTGATTTCCCTCAATTTTATACTGATAAATCTATCAAACTAAAAACTTTCATTCCCAAATACTTCAGTAGGAGTCAAGACAATGGTTAACATTTTTGTCCTATGCATAAAAGACTGCTTGTGCTAAAGTTTAATTTGCAGAGGTAACAAGAAAGCTTGAACCCATTTTTCCAAATTTCCAATTTCATGTTCTGATTTGAAATATTGAATACACGTTCCTGACAATTTCCCTAAAGCATTTTTTCTAAGAGAGTTAAGTCAATTCATATAAGTGGTAACCATTAATTCCATGGAGACACCAACTTCTGAAAATTTTAGTAAAAAATTATGTTTATAACACCTTTTATAGGTGCTTTAAGGTTAAAATGACCCAATTGCATCTCCATTTAGGTTAATTACATAACATTGATCAGCTATTAAAGATTCAGTAGGACCTGTGGGTATCTCCTAGTTAGTTATTCAAAACATCTATTACCAGTAGATCGATACTCCATCCAGAGTAAACTGGTGTTGGACCCTAAGACAAACACCTATCCCATCTCCTGGATTTGTATCAGGAGTTAACCCTCCTGGGACAGTGCCTCTCATGGGACACTGGGCTCCTGTCACTTGCAGAAGAGGCTCACTGGCAGGCTCATGGCCTTAGCAATGGCTTCACTGGGCTTCACAGTGCTGTGATGTCTTCCACCCAAGAAAAGAGCACAGAGCACTCTTCTACCAACCCAGAGGACAACTTGAGTTACGTGCTGGCCGCGTTCCCCCAGGCACTAGTGTGAAACAGCAATATAGCCAAAAATAACTAAGTTCAAATGAGACACCCAGCAACACAGACTTTATCAGACGTGACTCGGTCTCTTGTCACTAGCCCAGGCACAAACGAGAGAGAGAGACACAGACAACACCCCACAGAGCCAGCAAATTTTAGCTAGATTTCTGCTGCTTGAAAAAGTCAACAAGGACAGTCAAAACCACCAACATTGATATAAATCACACTAGGGATTCCTGACTTCAGTGATTGCCATTTTTTGTCTCAATAAAAATGCCAATATCCTGAGTTTTATCAATATTTTCTTCCTAAAATAATTTATGGGATATAAAAGCATACACACAACAGAAACAGTGGCATAAAAAGCCTGGAAGAACAGCTCACTAACTAGAAAAAGAAGTATCACAAAAATATAAAAAGATGTGTTTACGTGAAATAAATAAAAGGTTAAACCTTACACTTCAAGTTTTCTTAAGACTATTATTTTGGGAGTTGATGATGTACTTTTCTAATAATCACTTAATTAAGCTCAAACACCACATAGTTCTCCGTAAGAAATTTTTGTCTTTAAAACTCATGGCCATGGGGGCAGGTATCTGAACTCAGGAGAAACTACCTGCTGATTAATAAGCCCTGATCAGTAGCTTATGTGATCAAACTATTAAAACATTTTGTTTACTAATTTGGCTGTCAAAATGGTATTTTTAAAATGCTTACTTTATTAGCATCTGCAGAAACTAAAATTTTGATAAAGTTGCTCTAAACTACTGAGTTGTTTGGGCTTTCTTCTTTTTTAAGGATACAAAAAATGCCAATCCAATGACCCAAAGGTATCCTAAAAGCATAATTCCAATATGCTTTACTTTCATTTTCTTAAAAACCTATTTGCTTCTTAAGTATTATTTATATTTTTAAGCCAAATGGCTGCAAACTGCCATTTTTTGCCAAAAAGAATACAATGGGTTTTCTTTACTTAACCTGACATCGCTACTCAAAACCTTGTCCTTGTGGGGGAAACAATACTAATTATGGTAAACCAAGGTTTTTGCTATACATAAAATCACTCCACATTACAAAGTGATTGGTTTCTACAGCCCTAAGGATTTTTAATATGTAATTTAGAATAAAATCACAAATAGATTAATACAGACAACATTCAATTTTTCTTAATCCAATTAACCATATCCATTAAAACCAAGAAACTTCTGCATGGCCTGCAGTTCCTCATTCCTTTTGTCAACCTGAAAAAGAAGCTTTTCTTGAGAAGTCAGGATTTATTAAGAACATCCAGGTCTGGGGCTTTTTACCATATACCTTAAAAATTCTTTCTTTATCCCAATAACATTTAAAACCTGAAATTTGAATTACATGGCTAACATTTTTAGCTAATCAACTCTTCAGTGCTGATCCTAGAAAACCATCTTCAGTGGGTCTTTGACTAAGCAACAAAACAATGTCAATCATTGATAGGAGTGATTTAGGTTGTCACACCTTTAATGTTCAAGCCACAAGGTGTGGAGTTTGGAAGGGGTGCGGTCTACTGTCCTGCATTATCAGAATTTGTCATATTTTCAGTGCTACTGGGTTGTACGTTGTCTGCAAGGTTGTGTGCATGCTCAAGGAACAAATCTTTTAGTACACTTAATTCCTTAGTCAGCAGTTTAATTTTTGCCTCCAATCGTTCATTCTCTTCTTTGAGCTGATTCACTCTCTGCAGTGTATCTTGTGCTTTCTGCTTGCTTTTCAACCGGCTCTTTTTCACAGCCATGTTGTTCCTCTCTCTGCGCTGACGATACTCATCACTGTTTCGATCCATGGGTGAACTCTTTCTGCTTTGCTTGCTGGGAGGTACAGCCTTACCTCCTCCCCCGGGGCCAGCGGGCACCAGCTGAGGAACCTGCTGTAAGCCGCTGGCATGAGCTGGAGTATGAATAACACTTATCCCGTTCACTCCTGGAGTACCGTTCTGCTGCGATATCTTGCTCATTTGGGCACTCTCCCTTGCCAACACAGAATAGGCAGAAATGAGGGCAAGGTGATCAATTGTTTCCACTCTACACTGCCAAGAAATCTTCACATGTACCTAGTTAAAGAATAAATTGCATTAAAAATTTGAAATGACAAGATCAAATGAGATTAAACTTGCATGGACCTAACAGCAAGCCAACATTATTTGATTATGCTGAGAAAAGTCTACAGGAACTGCCAACTGTTCCAATGTTTCAGAAGTCTAAACCATTTAATTGAGAAAGGGAAGTTAGTACAGAAGCACCATAAGGCCAAATTCAGCCCACCTGAATCCCTGAGGGTACTGCCCATCTGTGACTGTTTTTAAAAATGGGAGGAAAACACATGAATATCCCTAATTAAGCAGCACACATGAATATGACTTGGCAATCTGCCAGAAAGAAATTTGAGATGTTTGCTTTAATCAGGGAATAGCTGAGTTCCATTATGACAGAAGAGACGCCTGCAATGAGAGGAGAAAAAAGTTTCCATTGTTGGTTGAAGTCACACAGAATGCTGCCGCAGGATGCCCCGACTCCAGCATTCACCAGGAACACTGGACTATGAGAGCTGCATGTTCCCTATTCTAATATGCAGAGTGAGTCATCAACCACTTGACTTATTTTATGGGATATTTTGAAAAGGTGTTTGTTGGCATTTTTTAAATTTTTTGAATAACTTCAAATGTTACTAGCTTACAGAGATTTCCTAAGTTCATTTCTCAGATCAAAGATTTAGGAGTTCTGAGAAACCCAATTTGCTTCCTCATCCCACCATGTTTCTAACAGTGTTTTTTTTCTTCTTGACGTAATTTAAAAACACATCTAAACACAAACTAAAACCACAAGGAAAGAAACAAAAGCTCTAACTATGCATCCAGGAAGTGCAGGTAATGGGACTCGGGCTAGACAGAATCGAGCAGAGGCAGTGCCTGCACCCATGTCACTGCTGAAGGAGGCAGAGCACACGCCAGCTCTGCAACAGCTGTAGTGCTGCCTGCACAGATGAAGTCACAGTTTCAAAAACTAGTCATACCTGGATTACTACAAATTCAACTGCCTCGAGATGTGTCAGAAACCATACTTGTCCTATCATCATAAAGCCACTTCAAGACAAAATGGCTGAGTGAACCATGTCCACCAAGAAGTCATAGCATTCTTAAAAATTTAGAAAGCAGTGTTATGAGCCACAAAACTATCCTGTCCTCTTTTCACAAAACTGCTACAACTACAACATGGAAAAACCTGGAGCCAGAATTATGAAATGCCTCAAATGAGTATATCTCAGAAAAGCTCAGTTAGTAAACACCAGTAGCTTCACCCAAACCTTTAGCCAGGCATTTCTGTATAAACATTGTCTATACATCTGCTTTTTAAAATATTTACTTTTAAAAAGTCCATATTCCCTTTGGTTTTTGGCTTGGAGGAGGTCTAAGTGCAACTTTTTCAGTCATCCCAGACCTGGATTAACCCAGCACCAGCCACCTTTCCCATGCCTCTGAAGTTCAACCCCCACAAGATCAATCAGATACTTGAGTTGTATGGGAAGTCGGTGCCATGTCTGCCCTGGCCCCCAAGATCAGTGTCCAAAACAGGTTGATGATGGCATCACCAAAGCAACTGGTGATTGGACAGGTCTGAGGATTACAGTGAATGTGACCATTCAGAACGGACAGATCCACATTGAGGTAGCACTTTCTGCATCTGCCCTGATCATCAAAGCCCTCAAAGAACCACCAAGAGACAGAAAGAACCAAATAAACATTAAGCACAGTGGAAATACACTTTTGAAGAGATTGTCAACATTGCCAGACAGATACAGCACCAAACTTTAGCTAGAGAACTCTCTGGAACCATTAAAAAGATCCTGGGGACCACCCCATCTGTGGGCTGCAATGCTGATGGCTGCCACATTCATAACATCATAGATGACATCAACAGTGGTGCAACGGAATGTTCAGCTAGTTAAGAACTACAAAGGGCCCTGGCTGGTGTGGCTCAATGGATTGAGCCTGCAAACCAAAGGGTTGCTGGTTCAATTCCCATTCTAGGGCACATGCCTGGGTTGCAGGCCAGGTCCCCACTAGGGGACGTGCAAGAGGCTACCACACATCGATATTCCTTCCCTCTCTTTCTCCCTCCCTTCCCCTCTCTAAGAATAAGTAAATAAGGTCTTTAAAAAAAAAAAAAAAAAGAACTACAAAGGAAGGCCCTGGATGGGTAGTTCAGTTGGTTAGAGAACTGTCCCAATATGCCAAAGTTGCCAGTTCAATCCCCAGTCTACGCACATACAATCAATCAATAATGCATCAATAAGCAGAACAACAAATCGATGTTCTTCTCTCTCTCTCCCCCTCCCTCTCTCTCAAATTAACAAAATAACTACAAAGGAAAATATTTCAATTAAAGATCATTTGACAACCAAAAATTTTTTATATCATTACTTTCAACTTTTTTTTAAGCCACGCAGGCAGCCTTGAGCTAGTGAATCATCTGTTTCACTCCAGGACTAAGGCAAGATATAAAGCTTCCTTCCAAACCATGTGGGAAATCTATTCCAAGTCTATCTTCAGTAATGGACACTTCACAACTTCCCCAGATAATTATTTGGTATAAAGTGAACATAAGTGTTTTACTCAATTTTTTAAAGACTTTATTTATTTATTTCTTAGAGAGAGGGGAAGGGAGGGAGAGAGGGAGAGAAACATCGATGTCTGGTTGCCTCTTGCACACCAACTGGGGACTTGGCCAGCAACCCAGGCATGTGCCCTAACTGGGAATTGAACCAGGGACCCTTTGGTTCGCAGGCCGGTGCTCAATCCACTGAGCCACACCAGACAGAGCTGTTTTACTCAATTTTTAATAACTCATTTAACACCTCTGCTGGGGCAATTTCAACAATCATAATCACCTTATTTACTGGGATCATCTCAACAATCATAATCATCTTATTTTTTTACTTTTCACATACCACTTATATTTTTAGTCTTTAAAGCTATCTCTACAGTCAACTCAGCAACAATGGGGAATGTAGAATGGCAAAATGCCTTCCTACTGACAATATACCATAAACTGCAATCACTCAACTCTCATTAAAGGCTTCAAATTCAGTGACGCTCATGCCCATTTTTGTACCCAAAGGTAGGTAAGGGCTCTTTTACCGCAGTCTGACTCATCTTGCCAAGCAAGGTACTAGGCTGCATATAATATGCCGTTTTGAAAATGAGCCCTTTAGCTTGATAAACAAAAAGTAATCATCAAACTGGTAAAACCGTAAGGAAGGAAAAATTGGAGATAATAAAATAAAAAGAACTCCAAAAGTGTTTTTTTTAAAAAAAGTAATCTGACCAAAGACAAGCCAAGAAAAGTAGCTTTTAAAGTGAAGCTCTAGCTATTCCTGGCAGCTGGGATGGCTTAGATGGTTGCAGCATCTTCCCATACACCAAAAGGTGTGGTTTCAATTCCCGGTCAGGGTGCATACTATAGACAGCCAATCGACATTTCTCTCTTACATCGATGTCTCTTTCTCTCTCTCTCCCCCTTTCTTCTCTCTCTAAAATCAATAATATAAAAAAGAAACTACATCCTTGGGTGAGAATTAATATGTAAACAAATAAAGAGGAAGAGATATCCGTTAAGGAAAATGAACCGAGTAAAAGGAGTCAAAGAGCAAAATTGTCTTACAGACTTAACTCCACGGAGAAAAGACAGAAAACTGTACTTAAACAATAATAAAAATAAATAAATACATACATACATACATAAATTTTAAAAAAGACTTAACTCCAAAAAGATTATCAATTTTGTTTTTATACTCAGCAAATAGCTGCCTCCAAAATTTACACATTTTACAGTTTACATGTCATTTTTGCTTTTGTTCCTTCCACAAACATGAGCACCTACAATGGGGAAAAAAATAACTTTTTTTCAAATCTGGATATCCAACCCTAAATGAAAGTCTGGCTCCTATGTGGACAAATTCTATTCCAAAGATCAGTGTACAGGAAGCAGGGTGGTGCCTTGTTTCCTTGCATGTGAATCATTCAAGCAGGAAGCAGTAGCAAAACTGAAGAGCAGCAGTGCTCCAAGTGTGGTCCTTGGACCAGCAACACCATCATTTGGGAATTTGTTGGAATCACTAATTCTCAAGCTGTACCAGATCTAGGAGTCAGGAGCCCTAGGAATAGGGCTCAGCAATCTTGTTTTGATACAACCTCCAAGTGATTCTGATGACACTGAAGTTGGAAAGCCACTACTAAAGATAACAAACAAACTGAGTAGGTAACAAACTGAGTAGGTAACATTTTTTAAATTCATATTTCTTAATTCAAGTAATGTTCATTCAAATCAGTTACACACTGAAAACTCAGAGTTAGAATGAGTAAAACAAAAATCAGAATTTTTCATTTAAGAAAATAAACCTGTCAAGAATTTTCCTAACCTTCTTGTCACTTTTTTCCCCCACATATGTACAACCAGATATTCCTCCCTGGTCCTCCAAAACAAATTTTTCACTCAAATTTCCTCAGTAAAGGTCTATACTCCAAAATATTTATAGATGTTTCTCCCATGCTCCAAATCTGTTCAATCATTGATATTTGGCAATCCCACCCCCACCCTGGAAAAAGACTACATCCACCATGCCTCTCCATCCCAGTGTCACAGAATTGCCTCAGGCTGACATCATCTCTCAGGGGCACCAGTCTCCTGTGGTTTAGCAGTGTTCCCTCCAACCAGTGTCTCTAGAGCAATCTAACACTCAAACCTGAGTGTGTCACACACCCTCCTGTTGAAAATTCTTCTGTGGCTTCCACAAACAGCATCAAATTAACCCCCCCCCTCCAGCCCCTGCTCCCTTATACTTCATACCTCAACAACACTGAACCACCCACAGTCCTCTAAATCCACACCTCTGGGTCCGTCCTTTCTCTTTAGTTTGTGCATCTATCTGTCCAATCGGTTAACCAGTTTTCTTTGTCAATGTAAGCTCTACAGTATGCCTCCCTGTAGACTACTCTAGAGACCTAGAGACAGGAGTTTGTCTTCATCTCCACATGCCCAGCATCCGGTGCTGGGCTAGGTATACACAGTGGCGGTGTTCAAGAAATATTTGTTAAATACAGTCTCAAAAGGCTAAGAGAAAACATGTTTTAATAAATGTCTTACATAAAAACAAGATACTCTAGCATTACAATCTGTTAAACAACTGCAATTACATCAAGAGTATTACTAAGATATCATGGTCTTACTACCTAAACTTCAGTGTCTTTCTTAAAGAGGTATAGGAAAATGAAAGTCCCCAGTCTACACAGTGAACATCATTCTTGTCTGGTCTTTGTTCCATTTCAGTTAAGAAGCTTTATTTTCCATTTAGTCCCACTGTTTTCCAATTAATAACCTCAAGTTCTTAGGCATGTGTTGCCAGGGCCTGATAACTCCACACCACAGGTGAAGGAAGTCAAGGTAAGCAGTCAAAGTCAACACACACCTAAACGACTGCTTGCTTCATGATCCAAACAGGGGTCCATGAAGAAGGGTGTACACCTCCAGGAAGTACATAAATACAAGAAGGAAATTATGTTCATTTGTCTTTTTTAATGTCATTTTAAAATCCACTTTTGGTTTGATTTACAACACACCCAATAAATAGTACACACATATTGTTTATAGATATACATCTATTAGATCATGTACAATTTTTTTAAACTGATGGAGCTGGAAAGCCTAAAAGGGAGGAGACCAATGCACCTTACCTACTAGTATAAGATATCAATACAAGAACCCATGAAGTCATCCCCTCTCAAGAATACACAATAAACCTGGAATTGTGGCTACCTACATTTATCATTACTGTGCTCAGATGAGGCAATCTTAGACTTTAAGTCTAAATTCAGCCCCCATGAGATCCTATTTCTCAATCAAGCACGTACCATGTGCAATTAAAATCCCTAGGGAGGAAAGCACCTCTCCAGGATCAAGTAACCTTGCTGGTGTTCTTGTGAATTTTAAAGGATAGCAATGAAACAAAATGATGTTTTGTTTCCATGTTTTTTAAGGCAGGTATGTCCACAAGAAGTATCAAGAAATTGAAGAATTCTTCTGCTCACTAGCATCCTGTAATTATTTAACCTTGTTTACAGTAAATTCTTCCAGAAACAATGAATCAACTTTAAGACTAGCTTATCCCAAATACCACTCAACTGGTAATAGCTGACCAGATTTTAACTTTTAAATATCAAAAACTTGGATGCAGAATTTCTAAGTACAGCAAGCCCTTACAGTACTTTACTTCAGAAACGTCTTTGGTAGTCACATATCCTACTTAAATTAGAGAACAGGCTCTTCAAGTGAGGATTCGACTGAGTGTAGGCTGAGAGACAGAACTAGCAATTTTTGTGCAACCCCTAACATTAAACCCTTTCTGAAATGACACACGTTAGGGTGCCAGATTAAGCATAAACCTCAGACAAGAACCAGACACTTACACCTCCCGAAGAAACAGGTGCAAGCTCACTTAGAAAAACAGGTCACCCTTCCCCTCAAACCTGCACTTCCACCCCTGCGAAGCAGGTACCTCTGCCAGCTGTTTCCCTGCAGTGCTCCCCCCACCATGTTCGCGAAGCGCTTCGTTTCTTGCCTTTCTCTTTTCTATTCAACTCGCGGTGGCTGCACCTTCGTCTCACCCAAGTAAACTGCAGGGTATTCAAACTATGGCTTCATGAATTACATAACAGCCTGTCTGTAAAGTCACGTATTTAAATATCAAGTGCTATCCCTGACTACCACTTTATTGACTTCTGAACGGAATTCTCGACGACCCCACACTGAGCAATTCTGGAGGAGCAGGAAATAACCGATGTGGCACTAAAATAAGATACGGTCCACCTCCTGCTACCCTGGGAACACCCTTTATCCCCAGGGGCCAATACGAGCCGGGCTTGTCATAACTGCACATTTCTGAGGGCTGGGTTTTGGAGGGGGCGCATCTCGGCTTCCAGCCCGTCCCTGGCCGGCGCTGAGGGGCGCCCGGGGAAGCGCAGGGGTCGGCGGGCGGCGCCGGGGCGCTGGGCGGCAGCCAGGGATGAGCTCAGCGGCCCCGCTGGGTGTTGCCGGCAGGTTGCATCAGACGCCGCGCGGGGCCGCCGCCCGCGACGCCGGCTGCGCGGGGCCTTCCCGGCCAGCCGGCCTCCGCGGGCCGCGCCGTGTCTCCTCGGGCTGGGCCCGCGCCCACGCGAGCGGCAGGCTCCACCGCGGCCTTCTCCTCCTCCAGCCCGCCCGCACGTCCGCGGCCTCCTTACCTGCACCTCCAGCCCGCCCGCCCCCAGGCGGCCTCCTCTCCGAGCGGCCCCGCACAGCGCGGCCCGACCCGACCCAGTCCTCGCAGGTCGCGAGTCAGTTAGGAGGAGCGACGGTTACGAAATCGGCAGCCTCCGCCCGTTCCTCAGCCACCGGCTTCCCCTCCTCGCCTCGGCCGCGCGCGCTACCGCCGCCGCAAGACCAATGGGAGCGCCGACCTGCGGGCGACACGCCCTCCCCTCGCAATAGGCAGCACCGCCAGCCAATCGCGAGCGGCCTGGCTGGGGAGGCGGGCACGTGGCGGAGGCGTTAGCCAAGGCGTCGCGGGGCTGGCGGGCGTGGTGGGAGAAGAGGATGACCCGGGGCTCTCCCTACGGTCCCTCGGTTGTTAGCACCCGGCGGCTGCCAGCTGTGGGCCCCAATCCATGAGAAAGGGCCTGTGGAAGTTGGAGAAGCGTAGCTTTGTGAAGGCGGCATTGTCTTTGGAAAGCACAGTGTCCAGAGGTGATTGATAGAATCCCCAGGTTCTGTTTCGGTTCCACCACGTCTGCGGGGATTCCCCGCCTCACAGCGACTGTTTCCCGGAACGACCTACCAGACTTGGCATCCCGGTAGGTGGAGCACCGCGAACTCAGTTGGAGCCTGGAGTGAAGTCCTGGGACCTTGTTGAAAATGAATAAAGCAAAATTGCCCCAATGTAGGATTAGTGTTGATACCACATTGGTAACACTGCAGATTGTGGTTCGTTGTGGGGAAAAATGAATTGCCTTCCCACCAGCGACTTCAATGTGATGTCTTCCAGGTGAACGGATTAAGAGACGTGATCTCCAAAGAAAATGAATGGCAACCCAGTTCTATCAAAGTCGTCGCAGGAGGATCTGAAAGCATCTTAAAAGCAGGAAGTCGCAAGCTGGGTGTAGGACAGCCATTCACGATAGGTTTGATTGCTTCCTCTTTAGCAATTCTTATCGTCCAAAAAATAGAGTCTTTGAAAGAGGAAACATTTCTTCATCACCATGGCTATGGTGATGCCAACACCTCTCCGCTTAAGACTGTTTCGAGGAATCAGGAAGGAGATGATAAAACATTTGCAAAAATATAGGTAAATAAAAATAAAAGAGCTGTAATTAAAGGTAAACAGTAATAACCATAGAAGCACACTTGGTAGAATGACACATCATCAAAACCAGTATACGTCTTTCACTTTGGCCGTCAGTATTGAGTTGAAAATTCTTTGATCAAGATTTCATCACTATTAAAGTTGGTCTATATTTTGTTACTCACAGAATCGTAATTTTACCCTGACCATTTCCTAATCACTTAAGGATCGCATAGGGGTATTCATTTCTCCTTTGGTTTGGTAGCCACTTTGCCGAGTTGGCCCAACATTCTCTCTGTGTCTGCCTGGGTAGGCCTTCTTCCACATTCAGCAGGTCTACTCAATGCCAAGGAGACTAGAGTGTTTATTTCCATTTCTGCTGGTAATTTTTCTGCTCAGATATTATTTTATATCCTGTCCAATGACTTGAGAAGTAGGGTGTCCTGTTAATTGAATATGCAGGTTCCCTGAGAGCTACTATGATTAACTACCTTAGTTACCTAAAAGATATGGACTCTAGTGTCAGCCTGTTATGTCCACGGCTTCACCCCTTACTGGTTGTGTAACCTAAAAGAGATTACTTGACCTCTCTGTCATCTGTAAATGGGGGTACAACCCAACAGGATTACTGTGAGGACTGAAGGAGTTAATGTTGGGCCCTACAAAAGTACCTCCCTACTACACGGTAGGAGATTGAAAGTATTAACTATTATTACCATGATGCTCATATGTGAATTATAAACAAATTATAACCTAGAATTATAGTAAACTGAAATGCACTTCCAAACAAGGTCAAGCTGTCCTTAATATTGCTTTGATGATTCAGGCACTGAAATATATATCATATTGAAGGTGCTGCTATGGACCCTGTAGTGTATCCCAAAATGTGTTAGAATAGTTTCCTTAGTTGCCACGTCTTATCATTTAATTTATTTCCATAGAGTGGAGGAAAAATTTTGTAATTTGAAATCTCTTGTTTGAAAGCCAGATCAGTAGAAGTTTATTATGCAAATCTAACTGTCTCCAGTGTATCTTAAGTATCTATAATTAATAGTTAGTATTTAGCATAAATTTCAGAAAAATTAATATACCAAATTAACCACCTTTCACAGGAGATCTAAAACATATCTATAAAATTTTGATAATTAAGATATCTGTCAGGTTTGGGTCTCAGTAGATATTTACTGTGGTGTATTAGCAACACATAATAGGACAGTGATTGTTAGTCATTCTGCATCAGTTAGGGCACTTTTGATTGGAAGTAACTGAAAGCCACCCCTGACCAGACTTAACATAGAGAAGGAGTTGGTCAAAGACTTTAGGACACTCCTCACAAAATACCCAGGCTATTCAGAACCAAGAACTCAAATGCTCGAGTGCCTTCACGTTCATCTGTGTGTGTGTGTTGTTTTCATTATTCTTTCTGCCTGCACACAGACTTTCCTCACACTGCCCCTACAGCCTCGATGTTTATAGCTTTGGTCACGGAAGAAAGGCCAACTCTCCTTTTCGTTCCTATTACATAGTCCTCAGGCAAAGACTCTGGGATTGGCCCAGCTGGGTTAAGTGCTCATACCAGGAATGATCGAATGACCGGGAGCATGTCATGATGTAGTAACATGGCAGCTATGGATGGTATGGCTGAGGCAGTCCTCAGAGAAGGAGGTGCTAAGCAGACAAATCCATCAATATCCATTTTAAATGTCAGATCACACTGTAGTCAATCTGATGAAGCCTTAGTCACATCACTCTTCTGACTGATTTCTTCTTTCTCATGTGATATTATTCCCATCCTTGAGGGGAATACTTAAATCTCCAGTTTTACCTTTGGAAGCACTATTAGAATTGTAATAGCTATGATGCTAAATGGTTGTCTTAGGACACCCCCAAATTTCATAAGTGAGTCCTATGCATTAAAGAGAAAGATCTGACAGTTTAAACTTACTGGTAATGTCCATTATAAAACTTTCCACATATCAGATTTTGTGATCCCATACCATCTGTGCACTTAAGAATAATAATAGTATTGTACAAGACATCTGTGCACACAAGGATATGTGTGTGCCATGTGAGCACATGAAGGTAGGTACAGCTCATCTGCACTCATGAGAGCTGTATGTGTCTGTGCACATGAGACTAAATGCCTATAGTCTGTGCATATAAGGATAGGTACATGCCATCTGTGCACATAAGAGGGACGTGGCATCTGTGCAGATCAGGAGAGGTAATCTGTATCTTTTGTGGGCCCAGGAGGGTCTTATTCTTGTATCTTTACTCCACTGAATAAGCAGCGATTACCTGTTACAGAATTATTACAACTCAAATTACTGCAGTGTCTACGAAGCACAAAACAGACGACAAATGACAGTGGTGTTTGTGGGTTTTGTTTTGGGGTTTTTTTATTTGTTTATCTGTGGTATATGTGACACCAGTCTCCATCATGGCAATATGATGAGCAATGGAGGCAGAACCGGGTGATGTTGGCTAGCATATAACCTAACTAAACCTCTGGTCCTGTACAGAGGGTTGGCCTCATGGAGTTGTTGTGAGGATTAAGTAAACTAACAGGGAAAAAGAGCTAGGATAGTGTCTGGCACATAGAAGGCACAAAATGATTTGTTTACCCAAAAAGAATTGGCTATCTAGGACCCAGTTCTTGGTTTTTAATACCATTCTCCAATAAAAGGAACTGGGGTCCTTGGGGAAATGGCTGATTCTAGGATTGAGGCAGAAAATACACAAGGTGAACCTGGAGCATTTTGCAGTGCCAGAAAATAAGGAAGTATGCTCAGAAAGCAAAACAATGGGGGTCTGTGTCTTAGCTCAGGCTGCCTTAACAAAATATCATAGACTGGTTTGACTTTGACAACAGAAATTTCTTACAGTTCTAGATGCTGGCAAGTCCAAGATCAAGTGCAAGCAAGGTAGATTTTATTCTCAGGCTTCTTCTCTTGGTTTGTAGGTAGCCGCCACTTCACTGTGTGCTCCCATGGCCTCTTCTTTGTGTGCCTGCCAGGAGAGAGAGAGCAAACTCTCTGGTGTCTCTTCTTCTAAGGGCACTAATCCCATCATAAGAGGGCCCCATGAACTCATCTAACCTTAACAAAGGCACCATTTTTTAAATACCATAATATTTGATATTAGGCCTTCAACCTATGAATGTGGGGGAAAGGGGGCAGACACAAACATTCAGTCTATAATAATATGGGAAAGGGTCATAGGGGCCAAGTGAAAGAGCTCCCAGTGCCCAAAGAGTCCCAATGTGGGTGACAAAATAAATAATGTAGTATTGGATTATAACCCAGGGTGTCAGATAAACATCAGTGAGTCCATGCTGATATAAATAAATAATTGAGTAAATAAATGTCAGAGAAGAGACAAATCTCTCATGCAGAATAACTCAAAATAATCTAAGTAGCTACTGCACCTCAGGTGAGGGAATGCAACTCCCCACTCTCTAAGTGTGAGCTGCACATAGTGGCTTTTTTCTGAAGAGTACAGTATGAAAGGGAGAAAAACCTGACAAACACTACCACAGCCAGGTGTTCAAGGTCAACATCAATAGTCATAAACCATGTTGATATAATGAGATGAAAATGGCACTTCACCTCTTTGATCTTTCTCTCAAAACTCAACCACAGTCTAACCTTGAGTAAAACACCAAATCCCAATAGAGGGACATTCTACACAATACCTGACCAGTACTCCTCAAAACTGTCAATGTCATCAAAAACAAGGAAAGGCAGAGGAAGTGTGACAGTCTGAAGAATCCTAATGAAATGTGACAACTAAATGTAATGTGGTATCCTGCATGGGATCCTGAAACAGAAAGAGGACATTGGATAAAAGCTAAGGAAATGCCAATAAAGTATCAGCTGTAATTTATTTGATAATGTAGCAATATTGGCTCATTAACAAATATAGTATATGAATGTGAGATGTTTATAATAGGGGACACTAGGTGCCAGGTAAATGGGAAATCTCAGTACTATCTTTACTATATTTTGCAAACCTAAACCTGTTTTAAAAAATAAAGTCTATTTTCAGGTAAAAAGCATTGGCAGTACATTACAATGTTAACGTTAACTTAAAACAGAACACACTAAAACATTAACAAATCAGAGTAAGCCCAGATGTTAGCCAAATAGATAAAGTTGAACTCAGCAGAAGAGCCTTGAGCCTCACTTCCTGCCTTGACCACTGTGATGACTGTGTCTCTAATAGCCAAACCCAAGACATGCAGAGAAATGGAGCCAGAGAGAGGGAGCAGGACTACAGGGGCTCCTCCAGGAGGGGAGGATCGTGGTAAAAAGGGAAGAACAGGTGGAAAGAGACCACTTTGGGCCTGCAAGATGATGTGGAAGCCTGAGGAGGCATCTTTGGGCTATTGAGGAACCCCATCCTCACATGAAAGTCCATGCACCAGGTCGATCACTGGGCGCTGCAGGGCTGAAATGAGGCAATGATGAGCTCCCCAAACAGGAATGTCCCATTTACTTATTCCTGCATTCATTTTCATCTGTCTCAATCATTAGATGTTTATTATTTGGGACACTGCCCCACTCTGTGCCAGGCACTGTCCCAAGGGCTGGCAGTCCTATAGAACAAGGCACTGGGACTGGGGAAGTAGGGGACTTGTGCCCAACAGATAAGAAGGATGCCAAGGAAGCATCACCAGCCTGGGTGGGCTTGTCAGCCACAATTCCTTGAGTTAGAGTCAGGAATTTTCTTGGCCTTTGTCATTGTTTCTTCCTTTTACTTTTTTTTTTCTAAAAAAAGGCTTCTATAGTAATATTCAGTTCCTGTACAAGCTTAAACCAGGATTCGGATTTGCTTTGGCTTTGTGGGTGAAGCCCCCAGCATCATCTGCATAAATGTTGGGGTTTTGACTGGAAAAAGAAGGTGGAGTTTGTTTTCTTTCTCCTTGTTTTTATTATTTTATTTTATTTTTATTTTTAAAGATTTTATTTATTTATTTTTAGACAGAGGGGAAGGGAGGGAGGAAGAGGGGGAAACATCAATGTGTGGTTGCCTCTTGTGCACCACCTACTGGGAACCTGGCCTGCAACCCAGGTATGTGCCCTGACTGGGAATCAAACCAGCGACCCTTTGGTTCACAAGCCGACACTCAATCCACTGAGCCACACCAGCCAGGGACTTTTTTCTTTTTCTTTGCAAAGGTTTCTGGGGGAAAGCTGAGGTTTGGAGAGCCAAGCACTCTAGTCCTTATGAAGAGTGACATTTCCCCCACCTTTGTGAACGACCCTGTGTCTTCAGCCTGGAGGGAACTGGAGTGAACGCAGAACTGTGCTGATGTCTCTAGGATTTGCGTTTCTGTAAACATTAGGAATCAGCCCCCTCGGCACATGGGCAGCAACTTTGAGAAGAAGAAGCTGAAGCAGAGACTGTGCTAAGGTGGACCATCCTCCAGAGACTTTGAAGATAGGAGCTATTAATGATGCAGTACATTGTGGTGGCAGCCTAGGTACTAGCTAAGTAAGAAATACTTGGTGATGAAGACTGGAGGTTTGTTCAATTACTGTTAAAGAGACTCACTGTGGCCACAGGTGGGAAGGCCTGGGCAAAATTTACAGTCCAACCAGTGAATTTCCTTTTTAAAAAGTCCAGCCTTATCTTAGCTAAACTGTGGAGTCAAGCCAAAGGTACAGAAGCCAGAACAGGGTATGAAAGCAGACTGTGTCTCGGGCAGAAAGAAATGGGGGAAGGAAGGATTGAGGAAAGCTACAAATGCCCACCGATTCTGGTGTGTCATCTGGGGAAGCCATTCCTTCTCAATTCCTCATACTCAGTGCCTTCCCACCCCTCAAGCTTCAGGCCAAGTCTCAACCCTCAGCCTTTGCTGACTATTCAAGTTCTTGTTAACCTTACTCTTTCTTCTCTGTGATATGCATGTGACATTAAGGTATACATTGTTGTGTTTTTGTTATTTTTTGTCTGTTATACTCTGTTCTAATCTCATAGAAAGGTAAGGCTCTGTTTTATGTACATAATGTACATACATTTAGTGTCATGTACTTATGAGACTTTAGAAAACACAGCTGAGGGAATGGGAGTCTCCTCCCTGAATGGGGAACCTGAGAGGTACAGCATGACATCCACTACAGTCCACCTCTTGCACTGCTTGAATCCACTTATTACTTACAACATGCTGATCCCAGCTGGGAACAGCCTCTCTAAGATTGTAGATGGTCTCCTTTCCTGGAGAAACTTGCCAGAAGATAGCTAGTGGATGGACTACAACTCCTACTGCCATAGCTGGCCTCAAGACTACACTGATACTTATCACTCGCCTCCCCTACTACCCTTTCCAGATTGCCCTCACCATTGGCTAGCACATCTTCTGGTCTAAGTACTCGGGTAACCTAATGGGGTAACCCACACCTTCATCCTTTAGAAATCTCTACCCTTTGTTACCATGTCCTTTCAAGGCCTTGGCCATTGCACTTGTCCATTTACTATTAAGACTGGACAAGGAATCCTTCATGCAAAAGAAATATAGGAAAAATAAATCAGAAACTAATGAGACTGGTTACATACCAGGGGTGGGTGGGAATTGGATAAAAAGAATGAGGAGTGGAAGGGATGAGGGGCAGAGGCATACTTCTATGAGTATAGCTTTTTGTATAGCTCTGACTCTGAGAACCATAATAAGGTTTCACATATCTCAGAAATAAATAGTTAACACTAACTGGGATATGGAAGAAACTCAAAGTGAACAGCAACCAATGAACCTATCTGCACTACAAATGAGCAACATAATCACACAGTAGCAAAGAAAGGAACTAATCTGAGTAACTTTGGAAAATAGTGTTTTGATTGGATAAGACTATATAGAAGAACTGTATACAAATAATATGTACTACTTACTAAATTTTTCAAAGGGATATGTAGCAATTCTGAAATTATTTTACATATATGCTAGGACTAAGCAAACAGGTAAATATATTTAGATAATGAGAGCAAGTTTCTCATTGTTGGATAAAGAAGTTACAAATGAGAAAAGAGGAAGACTAGAATGAACCCTGTGGTGCTGGATTGGAATCAGAGGTTATTGGAATGAACTAATGATTTGTAGTATATACACAGATTGACATAGAAACAAATATGGATGCGTGTATAGGAGTGTGAGAAAATACATGTATATGGCTATATCCACTGAGAGGACCCACGTGCAGTGACATGCCAGTAGCAATGGTTCCACCTAGAGACATATCATGGTTTGTAAATCTCTCTCTTCAATGAGAGGAACTAGGGCTCATTAGAGGATTGGTTGATTCCATCGCTGGGCAGGGAAAGACAAGAATCTCGTACATCTTGTGCCAAGAAGTAAAGAAATGCTCATAAAATGATGGAGGGCATATCAAAAGAACATAGGAGTTCATTTGAAGTTCCCAATGGCTAGATCTGGGACAATTTGAGTAACAAAATAAATAATAATAATGAACGATAACTTGCAGAATAAAATAAATACCTTTGAATTCAAAGAAATAAATAAATAACAGAGAAAAAGCAGCTCTTTCTTACAGCAAATTCCAATTAATAAATGTAGAAAATGATTGAAATAGCGAATCACCTTTAGACAACACTGCAGTAATCATTGTTGCAGGTATGAATCATCAATGAAAATATAATGAGAAATAGAATATTTACATATTCTTTAAGTGTCTTCTCACAAGATACTTACTAATGACAATGGAAAAAAATAATATCTTTAGTACAGTGGAGAACCCTGGAAGGTACAACCTTACCAAATGATCAAAGTCAACATCGGCAGGAATAAGGCACATCAACACCATGGCCCCAGTATGACGGATGCACTGAGAAAGGCAAGTGACTTCAGTGGCATCCTTGCCAAATGCATAACCTCAATCTAATCACGAGAAAATGTTAGATAAACTCAAATTGAGTAACAGTCTATGGAATAACTGGAGAGTACTCTTCAAAAGTATTAGGTCATGAAAGACAAAGAAATGCTCAGAAATTGTCCCAGATTAGAGGAGACTGAGGTGACATGACAACTAAAAGCAACTCAGGATGTTAGATTGGGCTCTGGATCTGAAAAAAGAAACTAGTGAGACTGTTACAGAACAGCAGTTGGGGTCCTGCTGCCCGCCACTGCCCTCTAGGCAAAAGTCCACAGGCAAAGGTTTAGTCATAAAGGGGCCTTTATTCAAAAGTAGTCTAAGCCTATCAAGTCACAGCTTTAATCACTTAAACTTGTCAATTAAGGCTAAACTCTAACACCTGGGTTCTCCTGTCATTTTTTTCCCATTTTTAGTTATCTTATTTCTATAGGATTAGTTAACAAACTAAAGCAACATAATATACAAAAGCTACAAAATTTTAGAAGACTGATAGGCTTCTGCCTCAGAGCCTGTTCCCTCAAGACCACCCAAAGAATTAAAAAAAAAAAAAAAAAGAACATCCAAAAAATAAACCTGCCACCCATCTGCCAGACTAGCCTGATCCTAGGCTGTGTCTGGAGAGTTCCTTCCCATCCAAAATACAGTCTGTTGGGAAATGCAGGCAGCTGCAGCACAATCATCCAAGCATCCTTGAGGAAAAAGAGAGCCAGAAAGAGCCCACATCTGCCCACCCAAGATCCTTTCTTTTATTTCAAATCTTCTGGCCCATAATTCCGTGTGCTCTCTAGGCAATCAGCTTCTCAGCCAGTCCCTTCCTAGACTGTTTACCTTTGTCTCAGGCAACCTCCTGCTATGGCCCCTCCCTGCTCCTCCCCAGTGATCTGATTGGATCTCTCTGTATCAGGATAACTGGAGAAAATCAATTTGGGTCTTTAGATTTGTTAACGGTGTTGTGCCAACATTAATTTCCTAAGTTTGATCATTGTTCCACGGTCACATCAGCTTCTGCTGGGAGGTTGGGAGTGAAAGCAGCCATTGTGCAGAAGAGACAGGTACACCTCCCTCGCCTCCCCACCCCTACACACTCAGATACCACTGGCGTTCCTGGCCTGCAGGAGGTAAGATTCTCTAGGCACACAAGACAGTAAGACAAATTTCCCTCACTAGCACCCAATTCCTGCCCTAAGGCTCTTATAGAGGTTGTTAGCAAGTTGCTCCCCTGTGGGATAGGAATCTGCCACACAGAGGTTACTTAAGCTTCACTTCCAAATCAAAAAAGACAAAAGCAATAATTGCTAGAGTTGATTGCATAAATATGTGAAGCTTTTGGATATAAAAATATACCATAAATAAAATTAGTAACAAATAAGAAACTGGAAAAATATTTGCAGCATATAATAAAGTATGAATATCCTTATCACACAAGAAACTCTTAAAAATCAATAACCAAAAGATGAAGAGCACAATATTAAAATGTCAGGAGACATGAACAAACATTTTGCAAAGAAATAGTAATGGCCTGAGACATGAAAAAATAAGATTTTATTATTAAAGAAACATAATTAAATCAATGAGATACTATATTTTGTCTATGATAACAAATCATTAAAGAAGGATAATAAATGGTGTTAGTGAGCAAGTAAGGAATTTGGTGCTTCATATATGGTCAGTGGGAGAGCAGTTTGGTAAAACCCTTTCTGAAAGATTAGTTGGCAATTTGCAGTAAAAACTCTGGTACGGAGAGATCTGATCAGATCACGGAGAAGTAGGGCGGGGCTGTAGGCGGAGTTTGCAGAGGCAATGGCAAGCAGTCTAGGATGGGATTGGCTGAAAGCTGAACGCTTCCAGATCAAATGGAAATAAAAAGAGGGCTGGCTCTCTGGCTCACGGGGGGCTCCCGGACTCTTCTCCCCGGATGATCCTGCTGCAGCTGCCTGCCTTTCTCAATGGACAGTATTTGGGATGGGAAGGAGCTCCAGGCACAGCCTAGGATCGGGCTGGCCTGGCAGACGGTGCCACATTTATTCTCTGAGGGTACAAGCTCTGAGACAGAAGCCTGCCATTCTTCCAAAATTGCCTAACTTTCATATCTTATGTTGTTTTAGTTTACAAACTAACCCTATAGAAATGTTACTGTGTATAATGTGCACCCACATTTTTGTGTGCATTATACATGGAATTATTACACTCATTATTATACCCATGGCATGTTATCATTATACCCATGTATAATGTGCATCCTTATTTTTCCCTCAAAAATTTGGGCAAAAAAATGCCGTTATACATGGCAAAATATGGTAAAAACTAACAGGGGAAAATGATGGGCAAACCCAGGTGTTTAGCCTTAATTGATAGGCTAAAGTGATTAAAGCTGTAACTGAGAATTAAAGCATTTAGCCTTAATTGGTAGGCCTAAGTGACTAATTCTTGTGGAAAACTGTTATTCCAAAATTGTGAAGCTTTTGAATAAAGACTCCTTTCCTTCATCACCAAACCTTTACCTCTGGAATTTTGCCTAGAGGGTGGTGGCAGGCAGCAGGACCCCAAGTTGCTGTTTGGTAACAACCCTAGAAGTGTGCATACCCTCTGACCCACCTATTCTACTTCAGTCATTTATTTTAAGATCATCATATATTCATGCAAAGATGCAAGGAAGTGCATTATTCTGTTGTTTACAATAGCAGGGAAAGAGAGAATTCATGTAAATGTTCATTTGCATAAACCTCACCAGTGGTGAAGAAATTCTCAAAATCAACAGAAAAAGTTATGCCCAACATAGGTTATTGCCTGAAAAGTAACAGGATAATGACTGGGACTATTATTGGATTTTTTGCCACCCTTTTTTCTTTTGCCTTCTCCCTTGAGGAACTGAGTGCCTACGTGTAAGGATTGCACTATAATTTGATCATTAGTGCACAGAACTCTGTCCACCCCACCTGATCTCAGGTGTTGATTAAAAATGTTCTCTGCAATGTCTGTTGTTTGAACTGTGGAAGAAAAAGGAGCTGTGTAATAAATCAGTGCCTGAAAGTAACCTCACAGGGTGATCTGATCACAAATTCCTAACTGGGCAGGTCCTGGTGGAGTGTTAGGCCCCAGGCGTGTAATGTTAATAAAAGGTTTATCTTCGTTCAACAAACACTGTTCCTGGTTCTTGTGCATCTAGGTTAGCACACCTTTGAAATGCCAGAGTTATTTCTTTTTCACACCTCTTGGAGGCTAACCACCCTCAAGGGAGCACTTGATCTTATTCACTATCCTGTAATCCAATTGTAAAGAGTTCCCCACCTCTCACTTTTATGTAATCTTCCTTATGCTCCCTTCTTAATTCCAACTGTGTAAAAAGAACAGCAAAACTGTTATCCTTCAGCTCTGACTGGTGTGGCTCAGTAGGTTGAGCCTTGTCCTGCAAACGAAAGGTTGCTGGTTTGATTCCTGGTCAGGGTGCATGCCTGGGTCCACAATCAACGGATGCTTCTCTCACACATTGATATTTCTCTCTTTCTCTTTCCCTTCCCTCTCTCTGAAAATAAATACAAATAAAATCTTTAGGAAAATAATTTCTTAATAATACTGTCATCCTCCAGAGCATTTGAGATCTAGTTTCCTGGTACACTGTCAGTTTAGCTCAAATAAATTCTTATTTGGACATTCTTACATCAACAGAACAAAACCAAAATCAATTACTTGTTTCTTCCTTCTTTCTAAAAGATATACATAATTCGCTTTGGAAGAAAACATAATATATATTATATAGAATACTATACTTCTAATTTTAAAAACTGACCTTTATGAGTCTTATTAAATTCATTCTTCTGTATAAATTAATGCAGCAAATCTTATATTAAGTGTTTCTTTTTTAGTGAGGATTTATACTGTAAAATATATACCAAAATACATACATTTAATGACAAGAGATTTTTTAGAAAAAAGTGTGAATAACTTTTTAATAGCAACAAAAGCTTATGTTTAATAAAAACTGTCATATTTCCAGAAAGCATATATTTGCATATATTATCTGGAATACTGTATTTGAATGTTGTAGAATCAGAAGCTTGTGGAAAATGAGAATTATAATACCATAGAAAATCGTGAAAAAGTCACCAATAGGTGGAAGCATCCCAAATGTCCATCAGCAGTGAATGGACAAACGAAACATGGTATATACATATAATGGAATACTGTACAGCCTTATGAAAGGTAGAAATTCTGTAACGTGCTGCATGTAAGAATCTTGAGGATATAATGCTAAGTTAAATAAGCACACAAAAGGACAAATACTGTATAATTCCATTATATGAGGTATCTAGAGTAGTCATATTTATAGATATAGGAAATTGAATGGTGGTTACCAGAGACTGGGGGTAGGGAGGAAAGAACTGTTGTTTAATGGGTATAAAGTTCTAATTCTGCAAGACACAAAGTTCCAGAGATCTGCTTAACAGCAGTGTAAACATACTTAATACTACTGAACTTATACTTAAAAGTGGTTAAGTATACCACAAAATAAACAAACAAACAGCCTTCTTGAGTGACAAAAGTCACAGATGATTCTGAGCTCTCAAGTTAGAAGAGGAGCTATTTATTCCTTCGTTTCCATATCTATAGACCATCTGCTATATTCCAGGCACTTTGCTTAATGTTGAATTAGATGGTGATTGAGACACTATTCCTGCTCTCAAGAGTTTTCAATGTACTTGGAGACAGAGAGAATAAACAGTATAATATTGGCATATAATATAGATAAGTACCAGTGCCAAGGAAAAACAGAAAGTAGGGTGCTTCATTTGGCTTTGGAGTGATGGTCAAAAAAGGCATCCCACTGTTTTGCTGGAGTACTAAAATAAGTATAAGTTAGCTGAGCAAAGCTGCAAAATGAAAAACCAGGTGAAGGCCAAGTGAAGAAGTTGGGGACAGTGAATAGTGTGATGTGAACCAAGTTTTTGGAGAGGGCTGAGGAGATTGAGGAAACTGAAGATGGAAATGTTGCCAAGCAGTTTGGATCTTATCTTGAGATCAGCAAAAAGTCATGAAAGCTTCTTTTTTAAAATTTTTTCATTCTTATATTATTTTTTCCCATTACCATTTATCCCTCCTATACCCTCTTCCACCACCACCCACCCTCTTCCACTCAGCATTAACGAAAGCTTCTTAATGAAAGAAATATGTCCAAATTTGTATCTTAAAAGGATTATCCTGACTGCTACAATGAGATACAGATTGAAGGAGAACAAGATCAGAGGCAAGAATATTAGTAAAGGAGTTCTGGCCAAGATGGAGGTGTAGGTAGAAACCCTTTGCTTCCTCGCACAACCAAAAGGAGGATAACAACCAATCTAAAATCAATAAACAACCAGAAGTGCCAGAAGATCAAACTGCATGGAACTCCGACAACCAAGGAATTAAAGAAATGGTCAAACAGAACAACCAGATCAGTAAGAACCCAAGGCAAGGTGGACCACGTGGGCAGGGATGGCTGAACAGGAAACTGAGACAGAGCTGACTGAGGACTACGGTGGTTCCCACAATGGGAGAAACTCCCAGTCTCACACAAGAGTTCCTTGGAAAATGGGCTAGAGCCGAGCAGGCGAGCAGAATTGACCCTCTCTGGCCCCTCCCCCACAGGTTGCCTTGCCCCGTTGAATACCTAAGGCCCTGCCCCCTTACAACTTAACAGGTGCACTGAGACAAAGAAATATGGCCCAAATTAAAGAACAGAGCAAAACTTCAGAAAGAGAGCTAAGCGATGAGGAGATAGCCAACCTATCTGATGGAGAATTTAAAGCCCTGGTAATCAAAATACTCACAGAACTGACTGAGCTTGGTTGAAAAATGAAAAAACAAATGAAAGATACCCAAAATGAAATAAAGCAAAATATTCAGGGGGCCCACAGTGACAGGAAGGAAATCAGGACTCAAAGCAATGATTTGGAACAAAAGGAAGAAATAAATATGCAACCAGAATAGAATGAAGAAACAAGAATTCAAAAAAATGAAGAGAGGCTGAGGAATCTCTGGGACAACCTGAAACATTTCAATATCCAAGTTATAGGGGTGCCAGAAAGAGAAGAACAACAGCAAGACATTGAAAATTATTTGAACAAATAATGAAGGAAAACTTTCCCAATCTGGTGAAGGAAATAGACTTCCAGGAAGTCCAGGAAGCCCAGAGAGTCCCAAAGAAGTTGGACCCAAAGATGAACACACCAAGGCACATCATCATTAAGTTACCCAAGATTAAAGATAAAGAGAGAATCTTAAGTGCCGGAAGAGGAAAGGAGAGAGTTACCTACAAAAGAGTACCCATAAGACTGTCAGCTGATTTCTCAAAAGAAACCTTACTGACAAGAAGGGACTGGAAAGAAGTATTCCAAGTCATGAAAGGCAAGGACCTACATCCAAGATTACTCTATCCAGTAAAGCTTTCATTTAAAATGGAAGGGCAGATAAAGTGTTTCCCAGATAAGGTCAAGTTAAAGGAGTTCGTCATCACCAAGCCTTTATTATATGAAATGTTAAAGGAATTTATCTAAGAAAAAGAAGATAAAAAATATGAACAGTAAAATGACAACAAACTCACAACTATCAACAAATAAACCTAAAAGAAAAGACAAACAACAAAAACAAAAACTAAGCAAACAACTAGAACAGGAACAGAATCAGAGAAATGGGTATCACATGGAGAGATTTCAATGGGGAGAGAGGAGGGAGGAATAGCGGGGAAAAGGTACAGGGAAGAAGAAGCATAATTGGTAGGCATAAAACAGACAGGGAGAGATAAAAATGGTATAGGAAACAGAGAACTCAAAGAACTTATATGTACAACCCATGGACATGAACTAAGTGGGGGAAATGGTGGAGGGTGGCGGGTGGAGGGTGGAAGGGCAATAAAGGGGGAGAAATTGGGAAAACTATAATAGCATAATCAATAAAATATAATTAAAAAAAGAATATTAGTACAGATTTAATCATAAGGAAGTGACAGGTAACCTTTGCAGTACACTGAGAAATAAGTAGGAGGAGAAGAAATGATGAGTTTAGACAGTTTTCTGAAAGTGGCTTTGAACAAGTGGAGATAGTAACATATCTTCAGGGAAATCTGAAGTAAAAGGGTATGTGATGTGTGTGTGTGAAGGTGAGATTGATAGACACATTCAAACACAGATAGGACAAAAAGGAACTATTCCCTAAGGGGATGGGACCAGATCCCACTTAACAGAACTTGGGAGTGGGAGGGGAGAACTCTTTTTCCATTTTAACAACAGGAAAAGAGGAAAGGATGGATCTAGGTGCCAGTTTGTAGCTTTGCCACCAGAAACTTAAGAAGTTCCATATTATGGTTTGTTTTTACTCTGTAAAATAGAAGGGAAGTTCATCCTTGAAAAGTAAATGGTGAGATGGTGCTTTACAGAGATGTTTAAGTGTGAAATTGGAACTCAGACAATTAGAAAGACAGATGACTCTAGGAAATTAAAACTTCAGAGCAGCATGGGGTCTAGTAGAAGCTGGAGATTATAATTCTGTCCAGTGTGTTTTTTGTGGTTGTTTCTATGGAGCCTAGCACAAAAGACATTGTAGACCTGGCCTCAGCATGTGCATCCCTAGACCATTGCATCTAGACTCAGAATACCTTAAAGATTACCCTCTGAAGTTAATACAGGCTTGAGAAAAAATAATGAAGAGACACTTGTCCTTCCAGAAATCAAAATATACTATTAAGTTACAGCTATTGAAACAGTATGATATTGGTCCAAGATTAGACAACTAGACTAGTGGGACCTAATAGAAAGCTCCAAAGCAGATAGTTATATGTAGGAATTTAGAATATTTTTTTTAATGTGGCCCTTTAAATTATATGGGAAAACAAAGAATCAGTTAATAAATGTAACTTGATGTTCTTTAGATGCCTCCCACACAGTATTCATGAGTATAAGTTCTAGATGAATGATGAATCTAAGTATTAAAAAAAAACTTTTTAGATCATTAGAGGAAATATTTTTATTAACTTGAATTGGGGGAGTTCTTCCTAAGTAATTCATGAAGCCTAAAATTCCAAAACGAAAATATCAACACACTTGGCCACCTACAAGTTAAAAAACAAAACAAAACCAAAAAATTCTGCATGACAAAAAAAAGGAAAAAGTTTAAGCTAGAGGCTTAAAGGATAAGCTACAAACTAGGAATATTTATAATGTATATAACAAACACAAGGATACTATTAATATATGAAATTGTACCAATCTAATCCACTATTCTGCATTTGTCACTTTTATCATAAATTAAGTGTCCATGTATGTATGGATTTATCTCTAGACTCTCTGTTCATTTCCATTTGTCTGTTTGTCTACCTGCGCTAAAACCACACTGACATTTTATAGTAATATAATAATAAATCTTTATATCTGGTAGTATATATCCTCCAAATTCACTTTTCAAAATGAAAAGTAAAAAATATTAGTGATAATGCCCTTTTTCTTAAATTTGATGGGTACCTACTCTGATATTTGTTACATCATTATTATATGTAACTCATGTTTTATAAGTATTAATTTGTAGTTGACAATATATAATAACACCATACTAGAAAAAATACCATACTCATTATGTACCTAATAACAGCATCAAAATTTATGAAGGTAAAAGTTAGAAATATAAGGGG
>VMDR010002465.1:0-91465 GCA_007922815.1 Macrotus californicus
GGGTACAGGGAATAAGAAGCATAAATGGTAGGTAGAAGATAGACAGGGGGAGGTTAAGAATAGTATAGGAAATGTAGAAGCCAAAGAACTTATATATATGACCCATGGACATGAACTAAAGAGGGGAAATGTGAGTGGGAAGGGGTGTGCAGGGCGGAGGGGAATAACGGGGGAAAATGGGACAACTGTAATAGCATAATCAATAAAATATATTTTAAAAAAAGAAACACTGTACAGAGGACAATGACGCCTCAGTTCCCTTCAAAGTAGGCACCTTGGGACCTCACACAGTTTTCTCAGTCATCATCAGCTGCCCTTCATATTTTTCTGAATCTCATCGACGGTCTGAAATCTCTTCCCTTTCAAAGATGGTTTTAGTTTGGGGAAAAGCCAGAAGTCGCAGGGTGCCAAAGCTGGGCTGTAGTGGGGCTAAGTCACCTGGGTGATTTGATGTTTCACCAAAAATCTCTGCATGAGACGTGATAAATGAGTGGGTACATTGTCATGATGAAGCTGTCAATCATCAGTTGCCCATAGCTGCGGCCTTCTGAATCATCGTAATAGTTTCCATGGAGGAATGTTCAAGCTTAATGCAAAATTTGAAACAGATTTGTTGCTCTACTCACTCAGTCATTTTAAACATGACAGCCACATAGTACACATGCTCACTCAACTGTATCTACCACCCTCACTGACTAGTACAGTGAGGTCATCATTGTTCACATGTGGGCATTCCAGTCCACTCTCCTCATCTGCAAGGTTACATGGATGACATGCAAACTGTTCTCGTTATATTAACAATGGCTGGACTTTTTCCAGACAGATCTTTTATATACACACACACACACACACACACATACACATATTCATATTATTTGTTTCACTATGCCAAAGATATTTATTTGAGGTATAAGGTACAAAAGGATAAAATAATTAATTGCTACCTTAAAATTATCTCTTGTGTTTCTATCTTCCCCAGAAAGATTGAAGGGAGGAAGGTCACTAAGTCACTTACCATAAATCACCAAACCCCACACAGCCACACCAAGTGTGCAGCAAACACACATTTGCTTTATTACGGTATTTTGAACTCCATGCAGCTCCTCAAACACATGAAAGCCAAACTAAAAGTACCTTATATAATTGCACTTATTTGTGCCACTGCGCTGGTGAGTGTTGCAATGAACATATATTATTTGGTTTGAATGTACTTATACTGCATATCTATTTTTGATACAATGCCAGCAAGCAATTTGATTAGGGGATAGATGCCTAAGATGTTGTCAGAGAATCTGGAAAATGTGAGCTTGTCTCAGGATTTACATTCACACCCTTGACAGCTACACCTGCTGCTTCCACTTGAACTCAGCCTTGCCCCTCCCTGAGTGGGTCTTTACTCCCATGGGAATTATTCACTAGCCTCATGCCAGTGCTGACAGACCTGAGTGCTAAGGTCTTCTTTATGCCTCTGCCCTAGTTCATGCCCCTCACCTGTCCCAAGCCTGGAGAAGAGGTTGCTAACTTTCCCACCATGTATTCCAAATCATTTCCTGGGGGTCTCCCAGCCAGCACCACCTGTCTTCTGGGGTTCTGGTCAAAGGGCACTTGCCTGTTCCCTACCTGTATCATTTTTATCTGGAGCCCCAACTCATTCTGCAGGAATCATTCAGGAAAGGAAAGAGTGCCAGTGTGTGCAGGTGAGACTCTGGATTGTGGTGTAGGAAGGATGCTCAGATACACCTGGGTTCATATCTTGTCTCTGAACAATACTGACCATGTGATCTGGGAGACTATGGGCTCAACAGTACTGATCTCACAGGATGATGGTGGAAATTAAATGAGCTAATATATTTAAGATGAATGGCAATTGGGAACCTGATAAATATTAATTCCTCTCTCCCTCTCTTTTCCTTACCCTGCATGTACATTTGGCATGAAGAATGAAAGCTTGTCTCTTTCTAATGTAGCTAAATGATCACACCTTGCATTTGTAGAATACTTTATAAAATACAAAACACATACAGAAGCTTGTCACCTTCGCAGTTATTCTGTACCGGGAGGAACAGATGTCATTATCCCCATCTTTCAGATGAGGAAACGGAACCTAACAGGGTTGATTTGCCTAAGGTCTCAGACTTCAATCTCTTGAGGATAGTCAATACGTACTACCAAGAGACTGCTAAACATTCTGAATATCAGCTAGAGAAGCCACCACTGGTTATTCTATGCTCCCATCAGGCCTTCCAGTCCTTAGTAAACACACTCTTATGTCCCAGATTCATTCCTCTGAGGGCTTGCACACAGACACCTGACAAATGAATTCACGTAAAGGTGTCGGGGGCTAATAAAGAATGAATATGTTAACATTCCACAAGTATTGACACTTTAACAAGCAGAGGTCTGGACAGTGTCAACATGCAGGGAGAGCAGAGGTCCCATCTTGACCCATGGCCAATGTCTGTCACAGGTGTGGATTGGCTCCCCACCCCCCATCTCTGGTTGTGGATGCACCAGAGACTGCCTGAGCAACATCCTCATCCCCCACCCTCCCCACTTTGACCTAGCTCCTCAGGATGTGCTAGATGAGCTGGAGGTGGCAAAATGGGGCTTGGATAACTTCCCTATATGAGTCCTAGCATCTCCTGAGTCTAGTTTCTCTCATGATGAACACTAAGTGAGATACTAGATATGAAAGCACTTGGAAAATTATAAAACACTATTCGGCTATGAGGTGGAATTGTTATTAGTCCAAGTACCAAGCCGCCGGGGCGGAGTAGGGCAGGGGGTGGGTAGGGGGAGACTTCCAGAATTCTCATATGGCTTTTGGTAGTAGAGAGTAACTTATTTGGCCTTTACCCCAGACCAGAATGAGGAAGGAGATTTGTTTTCTGGGGTCACCTTCTTCCTTCCTGTCTCTTCTGCCCTCCTCTCACCCTCCAGGAGATGAGCCGAGCAAGCTGGCCCAGCAGCATTTCCTCCCCCCTCACAGGCTGGGTATTGGCATCATTATCTGAATATCAGCAATAACAGATAGGAGCGGCAGATACTGATGTTTCATTACCTTGGGCGCCGCTGGGGATTGCTGCCCGGATATTTGGATTCGTGGCTGTCTCTCTACAAGACTGACTTTGAAAAGTGAATTTGCCTCCACAGATTAACCAGTGCAGGCCTGAGGCGTGATGCTGGACCCCATCCTGGGCCATGCCTGGTGCCACCCAGCTCTGTCCACAGCAATGCTAGGCTCACGTTGCTACCATCATTTCCTTGCTTACACCACTAAGAATATGCTTATCCACCTGGCATGTAAGGTTTTGCATATCCTTACCTGACTTTCAAAATCATCACATCTGTTTGTCATTCACTCTTTGCTTCTGGAAAATGGGGCTAGCTCTTGTTCCCCACAGGGGTCATGCACATCCTTACCTCCCACAGTCACCTGAGCTCACCCTGGTACGCCCAGTCTCAAGCCTCCACCTGGCAAAGCCCAGCCCACATGGCACCTTCATGAGGTCCACAACAATCCCTTTCCATCTCAGGTCATCTTCTCTTCCATCTAAACAGATATTTAACAGCAGCTATGTATGGTGGGGTACATACATAGGCCTACATAGTGCTAATTTCATATCCATGATCTTAATTTTCACAATAAGCCTATGATTAGGCACTACTATTAATCCAGCTTTACAGATAATGAAACAGAGTACCAGGAAAACCAAAGAATCTTCCCTCAACAAGGCAGGAAGTGCCAAAGCAGAGACTGAGGCCTAGTGCCCTGCCTCCAGGGCCCATGCCCAGGACCTGCACACTCCAGGGTTTAATGAGCCCCAGGGCCACCTCTCCTGTTGACCAACTGTATTCTACTTGGTATGAGAACTCACTGTGGTCTTGTCTCTAGCTCCTGCCTTGAATAAAAACTTCTGTATAATGAAAAAGAGATAACATCTTCCTCACTTTCTTCTCCTCAGCACCCAGAAAGTGCTGAGTAACTCTCTGGGTTAAATTAACCACCCTCCGACTCTCCGATGCCCATCTGTTTCCCATGGGCCCCACGTCGTGAGCCCATTTTCCCACAGCCTAATCTGCCTATGTGTTTTAACTAGCCAGTTCTCCCTGCAACCTCTCCCAAATGCCAAACACTATGTGGTTTTTCCTTCAGCCTCTTCATCTGTGCTCTGCCGTTTACACTCTCTCCAGCCGCAGTCACCTCTGACTTTCTAAAGCTTCTCCAAACGTCAGAACTCTACTCTGAGCCCATGTTCCCAGGGGACTCCTTCTGACCCTTACAGTCCACATTGGCTTCTCCATCCCCTGATCTATTAAGACACATGTAAATTGTCCAACCAGCTCCTTCACTAATTGGTATTAGCAACACCCATCATGTGCTGAGCTCCCTCTTAGGCACTATGGGGGGGTCCAAGAAAAGTATGACACATGCATGGCCCCTATCTTCTAAGGGTCAGACCCTGGGGAGACAAGACAAGCCCATGTGAAAAGATAGTGGAAGTGTCCAGTCACTTGTGTGTGCCAGGTGGACAATTCAGACAAACGTATGTGCTCCAGAAGCTCAGAAGAGGGTAAGAACCCTGTGCACTCTGGAGGTTAGGCTGCAGGCTACCTGGACGGGGGTGGGGCTTATGGGATGAGTCCAATCTGGACAGGTAGGAAGGAAAGGGAACATATTCCAGGAGGGGCAATAATACAATCATGTGGTGAGAATATGAAGCAAGAGTGACTTGCAAAACAGGCAGTGAGGGGACAGATTTGATGGGTAGGGAAATTAGACTGAGAATGGGACAGTTGAAGTCAAAGCTACCATGTACGCCTCTCATTCAACCTCTCGGTCTATATATGTGATGATGGCCAAAGACGGCAATGTGGCTCAGGAACAGCAGAGCCAAGGTAAAGTTCAGGTCCACAGAATCCCAGGTCTGTCTAGCCAAGTGACAATTCTTTCGAACTGGACAATTCAACAACACCTTCGACTAGATAGTTGACTCTGAACCTTACCTGGGAAAGAGCACACCTGAGCTGGAACCACAGGCTTGCGGACAGCAATCCTGCCAACATCTTGGTGGCTCCTGGGTCAGGTCATTTTAACTTCTCAGAGTTTGAGTTTCTTCATCTGTTGAGGGGGAAAAAATAAAAGTTTACAGTTATAGCTGAGCTCGAGGATCCTGGTAGAATTTGATGAGATAGTGGCTTTTCTAGTGTTTATCACAGTACCTAGCACATGAGAAATTCTCATTATAAATAGCATTTTGTATGGAACATGGGGGTGATAATGCCTCTCCAGAGGAGATATACATTCTATGCCATTAAATAACAAAGAAACCAAAGCCGAGAGTTTGGGGGACCAGGAATCTCTTCCAACTTAAATCTGTAGCAGTAGCCCAGCTCTTGCCTGCCAGCCACAGATCCGTAACTCCTGCAACTACGTAGCCCAGGGAGCAAGCCATCGTAGATATTTAATAAAGGTTTCTGAACTGAATGGATTTAAATTGGATCAAATTTAATTGGATCCTTTGTTTAAAATTTAAAAGTCTGCCTCTGAGAAGAGGCAGGATGGAACAGGTCTTGGGTTTAGAGATCGTTAATTCCAGCAAACAGACTTGACCTGTCTTTCCTTTATATCGATAATTCCCGACAGAATGGCCCATGATGTTTTCCCTCCTCCACTGCTCAGAGAGTTGATTGAACATGAAGTCCACAGCTGTGGTTGGGGTTTGCTGGGCGACATCGCTGGCAATTTACAAGGTTGTTTTTTCTAGACCATTCTTGTCATACGCCCCCAATGTGCCACCTACAGTATGCTGACACTCAGGCCCACTTCTACCCTGTTTTGATTTTCTATTTATCCTATAGGATGAAAGCCTGGAAACTGTATGGCCCAGAATCCTTGGCAAGCTACAGGCTACTGCTGAGAGGCACTCGCTGGAGCCTGGAAGGTAGCAGGGTGGGGGAGGTCATTTTCCTCCAGACTTTGGCAACAGTAGAGGATTTCAAGGGATTGAAGCCTAAAGCAGTAAATATCGTTGGGGATTTGACCACCAGGGGAGGGAGCTCCTTGCTTCCTGGGGCAGTGGAGGGCAATGATTCCTATGGCAGTGAAATCCACCTGCGGACCACCAGCCACGGCAGCGTTAAGTGCATGCTTTTGTGCTCTAGGAAAAGCAATGCCAACACGGCGCTCCTCCATCCATTCCAGCATGCTGGTAACCGGGTCTGTATCCAGTCCTCTTCTACTGGCAAGACCTCGAGTTTTCTGTGTCTTTCTCCCCAGACACTGATACCCCGCTGAAAACTTTCTGAGTATACTTTAAATTATGGAAACAAATTTTCATGAAGCGACTACTGATCAATAGCAGCAAAATAGCTTAGCACTTCTAAGAGTAGGAACTTTTTCATAGTAGACTTAAAGGAAAACATCTCTGAAGATAGAAGGGTTTCCTTCAAACTGGTATATGATGGCAGAAGTTTGGACCTATGGGCCCTTCCCCACATGTCTGAACAACCAGGAGAGAAATAGCCTTCTGTGAAAGTGACACAAAGGGCCAGCAGTGAAATGAATGACCGAGAGCACAGGAGACCATGAGCAGCTGCCACATCGGGTGCAGACCACAAGATGGAGAGGGAGACGTCAAGGAAGGGTGTCCAGCCCAATGAGAAAAGTGCCAGCACCCACACGGTCAGCCCAGGGAATAGTTCCTCCATCTGAGCACTAGCAGGCCTTGAAGCACGTAGTAGCCCCGGGGGGAGGGGAGTGGGACTCTGCTCCTGAGCCAGGCTTCAGGCTAACCCTGAGGCTGAGGTACAAGCAGAGCCCTGGTGCCCAACTCCAGGTGCAGCATCCAGACCAGTTCCTAAGCAACGCTTAGAAAGAACACTTCTCTGCCATGCCCAGGCCTCTGCCTCCTCAGCAAAGCTGCATGTCTGTCTGCATTGGAGGTGCCTCAAAGGTAGAACTGCAGATCCTGGCAAGATTCATAGTTTTGAAATCCTGTGTGCCTGAAAGTTATTGCTTTTTGCTTTGTTTTGTATTTAGAGGAAAAAATAACAACAACAAAAAAATCCAGACCTTTAAGAAATCTAATTATATCTTTGAGTTATAGACCAGCTTTTAACAACAACAAAAAAATTAACCAAAAAAGGGGGCTCATTAAGAGTCTTTTGTCTCCAAAACAAGTGTGTTTTCCTAAGCCATAGAGCCAGCAAATTCTAATTGCTGGCTTCATTATACAGAAAAGTCTAAGTGTAACAATCAGAAGCCTTATTACACATACATAATTGAGTTTCATTGCAACTTATGAAAACATAAACTCTCTTAAACACACTTGCAGAAAATGTTGCATCATCAAATCAACACTTTTATTATACAAAAGTAATTGTGTTTAAAGACGCCAAACATATGTTACTTATACAAAAAAATGAGTTGTACTATGATTCAGAAGTCTAAATCTTGAATCTGAGAGCAATGTTTTGTTTGCAAATGCAGAGCAAAAAAAAAAAAAAGCAAATTACGAACTTTACTAATGAGATGTAAAGGAACTTGCTCTGAAAATATTCTACTTTGGAAATTCTGAACTCTCAAATTCCCTTTTCTGGCCCAGTCATACATGAGCCTCCTTTCTTCTGTGCCTGGCTCCCAAATCTGCTTCTCATCCTCCAACTTCACATTTTTCCTTCTGCTTTGAAAGAATTCTTTCTCTACCCAGTCTAAGCCACGGTCATTTGAATTTCTCTTTCATTAGCACCAACAGTCCCTTTGCCCCATTAAAGTCCCGCCATTCCCACCTTGCCACACCCATCCTTCTTTAATTTTTGCCTTCTCTTTCTTGCACTCCTACGTTTGGGCTGATGGACCCTCTGGAGAATCCTGTCCTACTGTATCCACCAGAAACTGGGAAGCTCCAAGTCCAGCAGCTTCTTGCAGCCTGTTCTGCTACCCTCTTACTTCCTCAGGTGACTCTCCTCCCCAGAACCAGCTACATAATTTGTGGGACCCAAATGCAAAGTGAAAATGCAAGCTCCCTTGTGCAAAAAGCAAGGGGAAAGCTTTTTTCTTTATTCTATATCTTTTTATTGGCTATCTAATATCAAGCTCCCTTCAGTGCAAGGATACCTGCCAGGCAAGAGCAGACCCTCACAGATGCCCGCCTTACCTCACATCTCAGTGCATGTGCCTGACTCCAGCCCCCCCCCCAATTCCTGTGTCCGGGGGTTAGGTAGGTGGGAGCAGCACAGAAGAAGACGGAGAAGCTATCCCAGAGGCTAGGGAGGGCATGGCTAGAACAGCAACATGAGCCAGGCTCCAAGTCCCCAGCACATGTCCCATTTCTCTGCTGGACTCACGGGACACAATTCAAAGATAAAATTATTAAAATTTCAAGATAGAGACAGCAGAGGATTAAACCCCAACTGGGGGGCCCTGTGTGACTGCTGTGAAATAAAGCTGACCCTTCCCAGTAATGTGCTCATTCTCCTCACACCTCAGGGTCCCTTTCACTGGTCTCCGACATCTCCAGGCACCTCTACCCTCCCCAACCACCAGGGCTGCAGATGAGCCGACCCAAATGTCACTGGCAAGACAACAGCCATCCCAGCTCCCTCCGCCGCTCTTCAACCAGCCTCTGTCCTCACCGCAAGGCACACACCTCCATCTTTTCTCTCGCAGAACAGAAAGCACACACCTCATTCTAAAACAGGCTGTATCCTGCCACACAAGGGGCCACACCATGTCTCTTCCCGGCGTCTCCAAACATCTCCTTCCTCAGAGTTCAGTTTTGCTAAGGGCCGCACCAACTCTCTCACTTGTGCCTCTCAGTCCACCAGGGAAGGATGTGCCCTTTTTATCCTCGCTTCATTTGAGGCTCAGGGCTTTGGAGTCATCTGCTCCAGATCACACAGCTGCTCGGAAGCAAAACCACAGTTTGATCTGAGACTCCAGAACCTAGTAGCACTTAGCCACCATGCCTTACTTAAATGGTGTTTGCACATCCTCTCTCTCTCCTGGCTTCTTTCTCCCAGATGGAAATTTGCTGTAATAGTTCACAACCAACAACAACAACAGCAAGTCGAACAAAGAGAAAAAAACAAACAAAAAGGTTTTTTAAAAAAGATACTGTTTCATGTTCCAGTTTGGTTCAAATGTCCACCCCGCTCCCATTTACTACCACACTTCTTGATCACAGTGCACACCCCCTGCCGTTGCTCTTTCCCCCTCCACATGCCCTTTCCTGAAGACATCTGCCCTGGTTTGGGCTCTCACAGGGATTTTCTGACAGATCCTGCAGTTGGTTTTTAGTGTTTTGCCTCCTTGACCTCTCTCCAGCCTAGAACACTGGTGTCCACCTGTTTCTCAGGGCTCTTACATCTTTAGCTTGCCTGGGTCTCATTCTTCCCCTGTCACTCAGGACATACCTGGAATGGTGGTGTCCCCAAGTTACACCATTGTCCTCTCTTGCTCTTGTTGTCTTCCTGGGTGACTCCCAACTGTGTATACACATCTCCTAGGTGCCACACATATGCACAAGCCCACAGTTGTGAGAAAGCAAGAATAATCGCTGCCTACTCTAAATAAGGTATGAATCAGACACTTTACATTTGTCATCTCCTGGAATCCTCACCAGCTCTCCAAAGCAATGAGAAATCTGAAGTTCATGATAGCAATGTGCCCCCCCACAGTTGCCCTGCTGAGCTGTGCAGAGCCAGGATGCCAGCCAAATGTGCCAGATTTCAAGCCCATCTTTTATCAAAGCGAAAAGAAGGAGAGGTCACCAAACTAATGGGAGGGCCGGGATCTACCTTTTACCTGCTCTACCTCCTTATATATGGCATGAAAACAGTAGTATCATCTACTTTTTTACAGCCAGATCTTAACATTGTGCCTTACATTGCTGATTGATTGATAGCACAAATGACTGATATATTGATGTTTGCTTACCCCTTGGAAACCTTTCAAATATGCCTTTTTCTATTCTCTAATCATATCAGTAACTTTCAAATTAACTCAACTTAAAGGGTCTTAGCACCCTTGGGAAATTTAGTATTACTAACTTGATATCCTACCTTCTCATGCTGGGAGGTAGGTATTATTACTGCCATAATTAAAACCATATTAATTAGATTTTTTTAGTCACTTGGATTTCATCAGACCCCAACAGTGGGGGCTGGGCAGCAGCCTGTGTTACAAGATATGAAAGACATGGGAAAGGCCTCTCTGACCCTAAAATATTACACCCAGCGGGACTTCTAAAGTGGCTAACCTTGAAAATTAATCCCATTAGATAACACAACTCCTGCCCATGCAGAAATTATTTTTAGAATGTAAAAGCCTCTAGTACTGGTGGAACCAAATCAGCAAGTGTCTGGGGGCTGGGGGCTTTGTGTGCGGTCTTTCTGAGAACTTCTGTGTAGCAGATGTGCTGGGCATCACGAGGGAACAGTACTGATCAAACACAGCCTTGTCCTTCGAGTACATCACTGTCTGGTAAGTTGCAGGAGGCCTGCAGTTACTCAGTCCTGCAGCAGAGAGTTTTGCAAGGCAGAAGCACATTAGTGATGACGATGAAGTAATTGTGGAAAGAGGACTTGGTTAAGAAGAGCTGGGACCTAGCTTAGATTTTGTCACTAAGGTATTGTGTGACCTTGGGAATCACTTGTTTCTAAAGATTTGTCCTGGGTCTGATGCCTTTTACTTCCACTGAGGGATCTGTAGTTGGAAAAGTTCAGAACACGCTCAAAGACATCAGAAGAGAACAAAGCCTAGCACAGTGGCTGACCCACAGTTGGCACAAATCTCTTAGTTCCCAACTCTCCTCCAAGTCCAGCCCCAGAACATCTTGAATTGAACATCTCCTGGAACAGAATCAGCAAAGGAACAAAGGTGAACTGGAGTGGCTAGGAGAACTTCAGCGAGAAGGAGCAACCTCAGATGGACTTCAAAGAGAAAGTAAGATTTTGAAATGGAGGGCGGCATGGCAGGTGAAGAAAACCAGCACTTTAACTGTACTATACATGACATTATCAGACCGTTATTTATATGTGATGGCTGGGTACCATTTGGGGACACCAGCAACTGTATTTTAGGAAATAAAGACAGAGGCAGAACTGGCAGTATCACAGACCTACTCTGCCTTCTACCATGATACCCTTGTTTGCCCATGCTAGGCAGAGAGACGGAGGGTTTTCTCAGGAAGTATAGCAAGGCATTGAAACCCAGGTACTTGGTCGCATGGCCCAGGCAAGTCCAGATTTTGTAGCTCATTGGTTCATACTATGTATGACAGATCTGCTCAAGTCAAAGGGATCTCTTAGGACTCAGATTATTAAAAACAATCTCCATGAGAAAATCAACTATAGCGCTTAACCACTACATTTAGGTCTTTGTTGTTGTCTTATTGTCTGTTTTGTTATTGTTGTTTTTCAGGGATGGGTGTATGCCAGAGGTAGAGAAATATTGTCCTATAAGCATTTCCTTTACTTGATATCTTACTTGTGGCATCTTATCTTATCCTTGCTGGAATTCTGAGAGGTAAGTATCAGGCTGCCTATCATACAGATGAGGAAAATGAGAGTTGGTGAGGTTAAATAACTGTCCCAATGCCCCAGATAGAAAGTGGCTGAACCAGGATTTGAACCCTGGATGCAGAGCTGAGAGTAGGGTAAGGCAAGCAAAGCACCCAAGGTCCAAGGATTTCAGGAGGTCCTCATCCTTAGTTGCTGACCCTGCACCTGTATGAGCCTAAGAGTTATTTCTTTGCTTTACTCTAATCCTGATCCTGGGTACAAAGCTGTCAGATTCTAAAACCCAAACTCCCTCTCTCTTACACCACACACACACTCTCTACAGCCAGCTTTTCAACTGTCACATCATCCCCTTAGGAGCCCATAGGGAGAAATGATTCCCAGGAAAACTCTGACCTGGGAATCTTAGCTCCCAAAGGCATGCTAGCCCATAATCCCAGATGATGCTCAGACAAGACAGAGCAGAAAAATAAAGATGGATAAATCACTGTCAGCCAGAACTGCTCCTGGAGGTGCTGTGAAACACTCACATGTCAACAGTCACTTGGGTATGATGTAGCCCTTGCTGGAGCTAGAGGGAGCACAAAAGCACTAGCTCTCTGTAGATGAATTTTTAGAAAGTAAGAACATTTGCAAGAGAAGTTGTGCTCTCCAGCGACCTGGAGACATATCCTTTAGCTTGTCTAGACACTACACACAGTATTTTCTTGGAAAAAACAACCCTATTGGGGGAAGAAAATGTTAAAAATCTAAGGGCAGACTGGTCACTGGGCCCCAGCCCAGACTCAGCCTGAAAACAGACACAGCCTCCCCACTCCCCTTCCCATTCCTCATGCATTTGAGACAAAGAGGGACTCATGTGCCAAAGAGCAAGCTGCAGATATTAAGCTGGACAGCAGGACCATAAAGGCACCACAGAAGGGGGTCATTAAAGAGGCAGTGTAAATCCCTTGATGGCAGCACTAAGTCTCTGTCAACACTGGCATCAGTTGTGCAAAACACAGAAATCCAAGATGCTCACTATGAAAAAAGGATGTGCAAGAGTAAGAAACCAAAACATGCCTCTCCCCTTTGATTACTGTGCAGGTCCACCTGGTCTCAACCCATTTCCCTTCATTCCATCCTGCTTCCTTGATCCTGTTTCATTCCAAATCATCCCACCCCACCTCCCTCCCTCCCACTCTGTTCCATTCCAACCCCTCTCACTTCTGTCTATTCCTATATCTTATTCTGATTATGACTCTTTTGTTCAATCTTATCTTATGTTTTACAATTCAATTCAACCATACCAAGCTAGCTCATTACATATATAACAATAATTTTATCTCCTTCCTGAGCTGGTGTGTTTACGAGGGAAATATTAGTGTGGAGGAATTGGTACTGCACTTAGATGGGCTCCAAAGCCGCCTGCCATGCTCGAAGACTCTAAACTATTGAGTAAGGTCAATATGAGACATTTCTAGTGGTTCTAATCTCAGCCTTTCTCAGCTGGACATTTTTATCAGCATATGGGCTGGAGACATAGAAGAGAGAAAGGGATCAGAGTTAACATTTGCTGAGTACCTCCTGTCTTGTATTATCTAGAATTTTTTTAAAGATTTTATTTATTTATTTTTAGATAGAGGGGAAGAGAGGAAGAAAAAGCAAGAGAGAAATATCAATGTGTGGTTGCCTCTTGTGCACCCTCCAATGGGGACATGGCCCACAACCCGGGCATATGCCCTGACTGGGAATCGAACCAGTGACCCTTTGGTTCGCTGAACCACACCAGCCAGGGCTATCTAGAATTTTCTTCACATGCAGTATTTCATCTTATCCTCGCCACTACCTTGAAAGGTATTATTTTTATCCCCATTGAACAAATAACTAAAGCTTAATTTTTTTTAAAGCTTGGTCAATTTACACAGCTAAAACATGCTTTTAGATCCAATAGGACTGGCTACATAAAGCCCATGATCTTTCCAGAGCTTCTGTCTTGTGTGGTTGGTGATACGAGTGGTGGTATGAGCAGTGGTAGCATTAGCAGTGGTGATAGGTGTTATCACCGGCATACAAAATCATTTCCCCATGGTTCTGGATGACATAAAGCATGGAGAAGATATGGAGGCTGAGATATACAGTTTATGACAGAGCAACACATAGAGACATATTACATGAAAAGCAACCTTGCCCAGCTCTGCCTACCCACACTAGTCTGTTTTATTTCACGACATGTATTACTTGTCTGTTTATCCATTATCCCTCTTCTCTCATTTAAATGCAAGCTTCAAGAAGGAAAGCACTTCATTTTGTTCATTGACATATACCCAACCCATAAAAGAGTGCCTCGCAGATAGTTGTTCCTCAAATATTATTATTTATTAAAAGAATGAATGAATGGTTAAGACATTTCCTTAAAAAGCTCTTGATATTGAACAATAAGCAAATAGGTGATATCTAATAGAAAAATTGTTCTAAACAAATATAAGATATGAAATACATGACTTCATTCTATTTAAACTGCTAAAGCATAAATGTGCTAAAACAAGAGAGACATCAGGGTCCCCATGAAACTGCTGGTCAGAATTTACAGCCATTCTGCAGGACAAGAGAAGACTGAAGGGCATTCAGGAAGAGTACTCAGGCTGACAAGAAGATCCTGGGGGTGTCAGAACTTCTGCCAAAGTACTTGAAGACCTGCCATGTAGGAAGGGGCCATATGCATATTGGGTACAATTCCAAAGGCAGAACAAGCCCTCTGGATGGAAATTATGTGGAGTCATATGTTTCAATACAGGAATGACAATTCCACCATTCTGAAATGTTCAAAATGGAGTTAGTTAATTCTCCCAAGGAATGCTTTTGCATGCTGGGAAGTGCTGAAGCAGAGGCTGGACCTCAGTGGTTCTGGTTATGATTTAGACTTCAGATGAACTCTAAGATACTATCAAGTCTGAAACTTGATGGTTCTGTGTTTCTCCTGGTCTTGCTTATTTGGGCATCTTCAGAACAATCTAAAAGAATGCCTTAATGAAGCCCCCTGATCTGGTCATCTCCTCAGAACACCCTGACTCGTCCCTGCTGTCCTGATCTATTAAATCTTCCCTCACCCTCCTGCAGACTTCTATAAATGTCCTTCTCCTCCTCCATCCTCTTTGCCTCCACCCTTTCCCATCCCCATCATCTATGCATGTCCTGCATCTCGTTCCTCCAAAGCCTTCTCAATGCTGCCTGCCCACTAATTATTTATAAGGGAAATCAATCCCTGTTATGTGTCAGTAAATATGAGAGAGAACCTTACCCAGTGATAATGAACATGTCTCTTGAAAGACATTTGTTAGAAAGTGAGTCCCAAAGAATCTCAGATATCATCAAGACCCACAAGGAAACATAATAAAGGGCAAGAAGTTGAGGATGGCAATTCAATAATAAGGGGGTTACTGGAAGATCCTGTTTGAAGTTCCAATTACTTTGTAAGAATATTGTGTTCATGTGTAATTTTTATTGATTTGCCATAACTTTAGGAATAATTTATAAAAATAAGGAAAGGATATAGTCTCCTAGCCCAATCTTGGTGCTGCCACTGATCTGGGAGTGGGGAAAACAGATGACCTCCAATTTTTATCATGTTAGGAATACACTGAGGGGTATCTGAGGTGAAAGATAAGCGAGAAAGATAATTGTGGTCAATGGGAAGATGGGGGAATAAAAGTACGATCAATTGTGCAGTAGAAATATTTGCCAGAAACACTCCCTGCTCCCAGTAAATGTTTCTTTCAGAAGCATGGATAACAGGAATAAAAGCTTAGGAGTAAAGGGCTGGAGTATGTTTGAGGAAGTGGGCAGAGATAGGAGGACTCAGTAAGTGGTATTCCAAAAATTCTCCATGCCTCAGCAGTAAAATAATGATAATGAGGAGGCGGAGGGGGAAGAACATGGGAGAAGATGACAACAGCTGTAGAAATTATTATTTTATAATTATTTTGAGCTAATTTTAATATTTGCAAATTGGAGCTATAATTGAAGTATTTGATCTGGACCCAGTGGAGAATTGGCTTATAAGTTGCATTGCTAACCCACATCACACATGGGCTGGAGGAGGCCATCACACATGGGCTGGAGGAGGCCAGGGAAACTGCTCCAGGACCCTAATGACATTGCCATGACTCAAAAGGTTATATAAACACCCATGATAATCAGGGTTGTGGGCACTTACATCATGGGGAGGCCAGCTTCCTGTTGAAGTTTAATACAAAAATGCAGGTGCCCCCATGGTTCACAGGAGAAGGGGACCAGAGAAGACCAGGCTGCCTGTCCATCACTAAATTCAAGGCTGCAGAGGCTGTGAGAGGCACATGCCCTCCACTGAGGCCTCCAGCTCTCTCCTGAGGACACCTGGCCTGTGGCCCCTTCCCCAGCTTCTCCAGAATGTGGCTCAGATCTCCCTCTCCTCTTATTTTTTATCAGTACCCCCAACCTGGGCCCCAAGTCCACAAGATTCTGTTCATCAATGACAAGTTATGGACAAAGAAATACTTATAATATCATAATAGATGATGCTAGGCAAACTCTACTCTTTGGCAAACACTTAGTGAGACCCTCCTATGTCCGCAATATAGTTTTTGCAGTCACTAGACTGTTGTTCTGGCATCAGAATAGCAAATAAGTCTCGACTCTTTTCTTAAAATTGATTTGCGCTCAACTTAGGCCTCTCACTGGTAAAGTCTGAGGATCAAGAGCAAGAGAGGCAGCTACAGTACTTGGGCAGGGGGATGTCAAAGAGCCTTTGACACAATGCCACCCTGCCAGCATTATCACCACTCCTGTGTTCATTTTTCAATGTACGTGCTTTCACACCTAGAAAAAGCCACCAGCAGTCCCTATTCTGTGCAAGACAGTGAGCAAGGGCCTAGATAGCAGAGCCAAGCAAGTGGTCTGGCTATAGACCCTAGGCCTTTGGTCGCCATCCTCTAGCTCTGTGTTTTCCTGACATTAAGCCTAATGAACCAGATTTTAACTTTTCCTAGCTGCACCAGTCTTGCCTTGTAGCAGAGGTACCCCTCCTCCCCACTCAGGGGCTTTTCCCTTTACTGATTGAGTTGCATAATTTGATTTAATAAATCAGGTGAATTTGCAGTGGGTTTTGCATACTTTCAGTGGGGAAGATATATGAGAAATAGCTGCTGATTGGTCACGCGTTTAATTAACTTAATGAATGAACGTCTTTGGTGGTGAGGACTCCAGATACATATACCCCCTTGTTTTTTAGCTCCCAGGCTTCATGCAGTAAGGTTCCTAAGTTGACCATGAACAGATTTCAAGGAAAGAGTTGGGACTTACTTGCTGTTTTCCCACTGAGAGAATGGGGCCTAGTGACCCCAAAGTCAAGGATTTTCACCAGTTTCTGTTGCTCTTTTGAACTTATTCTTGCCTAGCTTGCCCATTCCCAACCCAATGCCCCAACCCCCTGTCACCAAGCCCTCAGAGCTCTTACTCATTCCCACTCCTCACAAAAGGACACATGCTCTCACACACTCATCCTCACTGAGGACACCATGCATGATGACAGCTTGACCATGCGGCTTTCCTGGTGAGAACAGCATTTAAAGAAGGACTGAATGCAAAACCTAAAGGACGAACACCAACTCTAGTTGTATTCAAAGCCCAGACAGCAGAAAGGGATGATGTTCAGTGTAGGGACTGTCTCCATGGAGCCAATAGGGTGTCCTTTACCAGCTAGAGCCAATGCTGCCCAATGGAAGAGGGGGTGCGACTGTACAGACAGTCTGCCAGTTAGCCCCACTGGCTCCATCACCTCTTGTTGGAGTCCATTACTCACATTTTCTGTGGCTTTAACTGGCTGTTGGAGTCTTGATAAAGCAAATAAAGCTGTAATCATGGTTTCTGTCACTGTCCCATATTTGCATGTAAGTGTTGCAGTTTGGGGACAGCTCATCAGCCCTCAGTTTGCTAAAACAGAGTTTTTAAAGAAACAAAAGGAAAACAACTTTAAAAGAATTCTAAGCATTTTGGGACTCTTGTGATTTTGAAGACACAGCAGACAAAAAATATTCTAATTCCTCCTTAGTTTATTTGCATGATATATTGGTCCAAACAAGCCAAGGCCTGGAGTCTAAGCAGAGAGGAGGCACCTCTGTTTGCAATGTTAATAGACTGCTTCACAGTTTGATGAGGAAGGGGGCAGCCCGAGGCACCGTTAATGCAACTCTCTAGGTACAAAGACAGCCCTGAAACCCAGCTCAGCAACAGTCATCAAAAAGTGCAGGGGGAGTCTCCTGAAGTGAAGGAGATTCACTGTGCCAGGTAGTGCAGAGACACGTATCAGTTCAGTTCACAAGGTCTGGCTTCAGGTTTTGGAAACAATATTACAGAATCATCTATGTTTTGTCTATGTGGTTGGACCACATTCAGTGGTTCTCATTTTTTCCTGTAGTACCATTTATGTCTTCAAAAATATATTTTATAAAGAAGTCCTATACGTAGGATAGACAGAAAGCCAAAGTAGGATCGAAGGTCTCTGCCGCTCACACCAGAGCCCTTCCTACAACCCTCCCTGGACAGATCCCTATGGAACCACTCCTAGGATCATCTCAGAGTCACTGTACAAGTCCCCTGAGGGAGGAGCAGTAAGGTTTCCTCAAATCACAACAAGCTGTGAATCTGTCAGAGCTACCAATCCGGGCTTCATGTACAGTGTGAAATTTCTTCCCTGATTTTGCATGAAAAAGGGAGAGAAGGAGGTTAAAACCAAAAAAGAAAGAAAAAGAAGGTTAAAACCAGTCTTCTGGTTGTATAAAAGATAAATATTATAAAATAAGTGTCAACTTTCCCACCTCCTGGAAAACTGCACATCCATTTGTCCACTGTGGTGGTCACTAAAGATAGTCAGCAAATATTTCCAGCTTTCTGCCTTCTGGACACATGGCGGGCTTGCACTTCCTGCCCCTGCCCCTGTGGTTGTGGGGTCATGCAGCTAGTTCTTGCTGACCAGTGAATTGGGGCCAGTAAGCATTCGATTTCTGATGCTGGACTCTGCAATACACTCTTTTCTCTCTGGCACAGCAACCAACAGGGAGGCAATGGAAAATATTTAAATAGTAAAATGTGAGGGTGTTATAAGTACCAAGGAAGTTCTACATTGGAAGGTATTAAGGATTAAATGTATGTGTTCCCCTTAAAATTCATACATTAAAGCCCTAACCCCAAATGTTGCTGTATTTGGAGTAGAGAGATCATTGAGGTTAAATGAGGTCATAAAGGTGGGGCCCTGATGCAATATGATTAGCATCCTTTTAGGAAGGTAGCAGACATGTTAATGATGTTAATTCTCCCTATCCATGAACACAGTATGTGCTATCACTTATTTGTACCTTCTTCAATTTCTTTCTTTAGTGTCTTATAATTTTCTGAGTACAGGTCTTTTGCATCCTTGATCAGGTTTATTTCTAGATATTTTATCTTTTTTAAACAATTGTGAATGGGATTGTTTTCTTAATCTCCCTTTCTGTTATTTTGTTATTGGCATATAAAAATGCAACTGATTTCACTGCCTGTGGGGGTGGAGGTGAGGGGGTGTAGGGATTCGGCAAAAAGGAAAAAGGACTCATGGACGTGGACAACAGTGTGGTGATTGCTGAGGGGAGGTGTGTATAAGGGGACTAAAAGGTAATGTAAAAAAATACAATAAAGATGAAATAAAATACAAAAAAATTAAAAAGAAAAGAAAAATAGTAAATAAGAAAATAGCAGAGAGCTTATTCTTTCTTTCTCTTCTTGTTCACTCACTAAGGAAAGGCCATGTGAGGGCACAGTGAGAAGGAGCTGTCTAAAAGCCAGGAAGAGAGGGTCAGCTCTATGGAAATTGACCCTTTTGGACCTTGATCTGAAATTTCTAGCCTCCAGAACTGTGAGAAAATAAATTTCTATTGTGTAAGCCACCCAGCTTCTGTTATTTTGTTATAGCAACCCAGGCAGACTAAGAAAAGGAAGAAATATAAATCTGGGTTCAGCTTTCAGGAGAATCTTCTGAAAGAGGCAATACTTGCTCTGGCCTTGAAGAAGGAAGCTGAGAGTAGCTATAAATGCCATTTACTTTATGTATGCTACCTCACTGAATTTTAATAATACAACACAGGAACTATCATTCTCTATTACAATTGAGGCTCAGCAAGGTGAAGAAGGAGGCACACCAGACCTACAGGTTGTCCCAGCCCTCAAGCACCTCACAAGACAAGATGTGGGGCTTGATTGTCAGATGGGACAGGAGAACTCTAGGTGGATGGGGGATGTTATTTTCAGAGGCAGAGTAGAAAAATGGACCTGAATGGGAACTAGGATGTGTATGCAGAAGCCGTGGGAGACACAGTGGGGTAAAAAGGCTGAGATGAAACTGGATGTGTCCATAACCCTGGAGAAAGAGGTAATAAACAGTGAATCCCCATAGAAATATCTAAATATTTAAATATTCTATAAATCTTTAAATATTTATCTAAATATTCAAAACTCTGATCATGATATTGTGATTGGACATTAGTAGATTCCTCATAGTCAGATATATTTTTTCCCGGCCACCTTAAAAATTGATCCAAGTCAATCAAAAGCCTTCTCCATTGTTTTTTAACTTGATGTATTTCATCATCTTGATGCAGCCTTGTAACAAAAACCTAGTCCAAGAAACACAGGACTTTATGTTGACTTCTTTCAGACAGTTGGTACAAAGAGGGAGAGTGAGGGAGTGTGCATGAGTCACAGAAAATGTCCAAGCCTCTCTGTTGTCACAAATTTTATCCTCTGAAATAACAAAACCTTAGTGGCCCTAATTGAGACTTCTCCTGAACTTGGGTTTGCTGGAAAGAATAGTGGATTGCCACTCTGCCCAGCAGCTGGCTCAGCCTTCTCTCCTGCTGCTTTAATAGCCTTTTAGGTAATAACCTGTTTTATTAAGACAAAGACCCAAACCCTTAAGCCCCAGCAGAGATGAGCTTAAAGATGAGGCGCTCCAGGTGGCCATGTGAGCTACTGAAACTTTTCTGCTTCTGTCTTCCTGAGTCTTAACCTCCCCTAGGGCAAGAGTTCCTGACCTGAAAACTACAGGGCAGCTTTGGCAGTCCATTAGTCCACTGAAATTTCATGGAAAATGTTAGCTAAGTGTACATTTTGCCAGGGAGAAGGTTTATAGCTAAAATATTTTATGCTCAAAAGACTTTAGGCCTGCAAAAAGAGTCAGAGCTTTAAGGGGGCCCTACTTTGATGCCCACTGAGGCCACTGAACTCCAGACAGCCAGAGTGGCTTAGCAGAAAAGGCATTGAATGTGGACACAGTCAGAACTAGGTTTATTCCCTAGCATGACCAATACCATCTGTGGCCTTAGGCAAGGAATTGCCACACTCAGTTCAATTTCCTCATGTAAGCTGCACACACTTCTTTTGCAAGGTGGTGGTCCAGACTGGAGGTAAAAGCATTTAGCAGACACCAAATAAAACTGTTCCTTCTGTAATATTCCTATCCAATCTGAAATGAAATAACATCATTTACTCAGAAGAGATACAACCTGTATGCACCTCCTGAAAAACCTCTCAGTGTACAGTTCAGCAAACTCTGTTATGTGCAGCGGCAGGGATGGGGGACACCATTCAAGGCAATCTAATGAGCACCCAAAATGCAGGAAGGGAAGCCAAAGTGGAGATCAACGCAGTGATGGATTTATCTGCTCATGATGTGATGGAAAGACCATTGATGTGGGAGCCACCATATTAGGTTCCAGTATGAGCCCCACACCTGTTACCCTTGAGAATTTTTTTCAGCTAACAACTGTACCTCTTCAGTCAAATGAAGAAGAAAAAAAAAACCTGCCTTGCCTTTTACTTAGGGCAGTGATGAAAACAAAAGAGAATCTTGGATTATATGAAATAAAATAATGAGCGTGAAAACTTTGAAAGCATTTCAAGGGCTGCAAAAGTAAGGGATGGTCATTACCATCAGATTCATGATTTTCATCATCAATCCACAAAGGCATCTTTACAGGACAAATAAGCAAACTGGGTAGAGATAAAAGAAAAGTGCTGCCCAGATAAGCAAAATGGTCTGGCCTCAGACAGTGGGAGGCTAGCCATCTGTTCACTTTCTCCTTTTCATTTTCCCCAGGACATGAGGAAATATCACATGATTCTGCATGTGGGCACTCATCTCCTCTATGACAATGTGTGCCAATTTCCTTGTTTTATATATTCATAAAAAGGCAACCATTAACAAGCTCCGTATGTCATTCCAACAATGAAAGCCTCTTCCTCCCCTTCCTGCTGCTGCCACTGGTCCCCAGTCCCCTCACACGTGTATTCCTAGCTGTCCCTCTCTGTTGATGTTTTTCCACCTTTTCCTACTTGAAGATACCTGGGCACTTCCATGTAGCAAAATTCTTGTTCATTCCCCAAGGCCTAGCTCAGAAGTCACCTTATGTAGACTTCTCTACCCCTTAGCCCATTCCGACCACATGGGCCTCTCTATCCTCTGCACTCCCAAATCTCATGGAATCTAGGAACACTAAACCTGTAATTTGCCATCCAAACTGGAATATGTCTGAGAGTCCAATGGGGAACTATTCATTATAGATACCAGGGAACAGGTATAAACCGTAGGTCCTGGGATAACTGAAACACATGGTCCCTCTAAGTCTGGGCTACAAATGCTGGGCCTTTCCTATGTGGTGCCTAATATTATTTTACTGCTCCTTGTAGGAATCGGTTCTTCCCAGCTGGACTCCTACGGGAGAGACTCATCTTGCTTCTCTTCTACCACTCTACATTTATCCAGTGCATTGTCTCAAATCCGGTTCCATGGGGAAAGAGCCTACAATGGGAATTTGCATGCAAAAGTTTAATGGAACATGCTCTCAGAGAGACCATCTCTGAGGGAGTAAGGGAAGCAGGACTAGGCAGAGAGAGAAGTTAAACTGGAATGTAACAAGGCTCCAGACCATCCCACAGGCAGCTCAAAATAAGGAAAGGCCCATCAGAGTTGTCCAAAGTGGAGGCAAGGGGCTCAAGATGTTGTATTCCTCTATCAGTCAGTCATCAGATGCAGGCTGCCCTCAAGAGGGGATATAACTTGACCAGGAGCTTCCTTCAGTCCAGGATGATTTCTGGAGAGAAATGAGGTTTTGAATTGTTCGCAACCAAGAGAATGAGTGACTTTGACCTTGTTTCTATTAGTTCCTACTGGTGCACAAAAGGTTACTAATGGACAAATTTAAAGGCTTGAAACAGTACATGCTTATTAGTTCACAGTTCTGTAGTTCAGAAGTCCAGTCAAGTTTGGATGGGTTCTCTGCTTAGGGACTCATAAGGCTGGAATTAAGGTAGTAGCTGGGCTGCATTCTTATCTGAAACCTCCAGGAAGAATCTACTTCTAAACTCACTCAAGATGTTGGCTGAATTCAGATCCTTGCAGTTGTAAGACTGAGGTCCCTGTTTCCCTGCTGTTGCCCAGGGGCTGCTCTCAGCTCCTAGAGACCCCCTCTAGCAATTGGAGAATCTCTCTTGGATTGACTCCCCTAGGTTTTGGATGTCTGACTTCCCCCATCAATAATCTGTAGACCCAGATCTAAGGGCTCATGTGAGTAAGCCAGATGCACCCAGCTAATCTCTGTATTCTAAAGTAAACTGATTTAGAAAGTAATTCCATCTGAAAAACCCCTTCACAGCACTACCTAGATTAATGTCTGATTCAATAACTAAGAGAAGGTATGTATTCATCAGGGACTGGGAATCTTCAGGGTCACCTTAGAAACCTGCCTGTGGAAGTCTAAAAGGGGAAATACAGCTGCACAGTAGAATCCACTATAACCAGTTACTACCAGTCAGTGAACTCCAAAGTTAGGGAACCTCAGAGTATAAGTGCCAGTTCTCTTCATTCCACCTGATTCTGACCTGTGGTATCTATTCTTACCATGCACTTCAACTCCAGCAGTTCAGGACCCTAATTTCCACCACAATTCTAAACCAAGAGGGTTGTTCCCATACTCATACTTACCCAACTCCAGCCCCTGGAGAGCCAGACATAGAGAAAGGCTAACCCAAACTCAGTCGAGACAAGGTCAGCATGTTCAAAAGCTTGTTCCTCAGAAGTGAAAGAGAAGAAAACACAGTACCTCTCCTTCCACCAAAAAAAAAAAGGGGGAGGAATAATTTCAACTGCTGATTTCTTAGCTTAAAGTAGTAGCTAAGTGGTCAGGATTCACAGGAGGTCTGACTATGTTCAAGGCCTGGTTCTACCACTTACTGTGTATATTTGGGCAAGGTATTTAATCTGTGTAACAGTTTCCTCATCTGTAAATGGACATAGTAACACTTTTTAAGTGGGATTTCTGGGAGGGTTAAATGAGAGTGTATGTGTACCTGGATTAGTCCCCATTTTCCCTCCATATCCATTTTGTACCCTTCTCTGTCTTGCTTGCTCTGTACCCCAAAAGCCTGACCTATATCAACTCTTGTATTAATGGGGTCACTTGCCTTCTGGCTTTTGATTGGTTCTAGCAAAGGGGACAAAGATCTGAGTAGTGTTAATTGTCTTGGCTCCCTCCCTCCAGGGTGAACTCAGACTGGCTGGCTGCAGGCTTCAACTGAAGGTCACAGCCACTATCAACATACCCCTCTACATAGCTCTTTCTTTCCAGAGTCTGGTAATTACCACCTGCCTCTGCGCCCTCAGGCCAAGGGTAGTAACTGTCCGACTGGAATACTGCACTATCCTCTGTGGTTTCCCTATATCCCCCCACCCTTCTACATATGGACCTTATAACTAGTTTCACTTTTTACCTGCTGAAATGCATGTAAGACTGGTCTGTATCTAGAATTTGCTAACTGCTAGGTGTTAACAACAGTGAAATTACTACCCACTGGATGGTATGGTTTGTGGAACCCTCTTGGCCATAGGTCCCCATCCCTTTGCCTCAACCCCAGCTCACTGAATGCAGCTCCAAGCTCGAGGTACAAGATGAAGACCCTGTAACATATGGAGAGGTTACTGATTTACTCCACAGCCCCTGCTATGGTTCCTCTCCTGGCCACCAACCACCTCCAGGGGCCCTGGGCTGTGCTGCATTTCCCTGTGGGCTTTTCACAGATTCTCATCCCCTCCAGGGGAAAAATATGTTCTGACCTGGTTTCCAGAATACCCAGCACTTGTGGGACAACCTTCTTTCTTGCCCTTCCCTCACAGGTATGTATGGCTAACCCTTTCCTCAATCCACTTCTTCCTTTTCTCTCTGGATTCCAGAAGCACATTCATTAAACTGTCAAGGATGTTTAAATGCTATAGAAACCTACATAGAAATGCTGCCAAGGCCAGTGATTTATGTGTCAAGACTGAGCGAGCCACAGCTGAGAGGCAGCAAAGAAGACAGTCTCTCAACAGGTCAAGATGAGTCCCCACCTACCACGGGCTGACTGAGAACATCAAAGCCAGAAAGAATTGATTGTACCATGGGGGTGATGACCACCAAGCAGGAGCACCTGCATTGTGGCCCCACACCGACCCCTACAGAGGGTGACTTCTCTCAGCTCAAAGCTCACAGGTTCATTATAAGACCAGAGGTCATCTTACAGTGCACCGCATTATCCAGTACCTATTATTAAGCAGGAAATCACATTTATGTGTTGGGTTAGCAGTCTATCCATTTAGGAAAAATGTGTTTTCCGAGAAAATGAAAATCATTAATTTATCCTGAAATTTTATTGGGGAGAAATTCTGTTGTATTTGAATACAGATGGGAGATAAAAGATGCTGGAGTACTCCATTCTTCCCTTTATTAATGAAGTAGGATACATAAAATGCCTATTAAAATTACATAGGAGCCTCATAAGCATCTCTCATATCTCCTGACTCAGTCACTTTCATGTTTTGAGAGAAGCATTTCTGTGAAAAGGTGTTACCACAACACAGCGATTTTCAACTAGTGTGCCACAGCAGGCACACCAGTGTGACAAAAGAGACACACTGGTGTGCCACAGGAATTTTTAAAACATGCACTAACCTCTTTCCCTTTAAATTGTCAAATTATAAAAATGACAACAACCAATACAACAATAGCCAACCAGTATGAATGAATCAAAATTATATCTATTTTTTATCATATAGGCAAAAAATTGATTTTTTGGTGTGCTGCAGAATTTTAGTAATTAGTTTATGTTATGTGTGCCTTGAGAAGAGAAAGGTTGGAAATCACTGCCCTAACACAGTGGCATCCAAACTCACACATACACAAAGTTTGGTTGTACTCATCCTTGTATTCATTCATCTGTTACTTCAGCGGTATGTTTTGAGCACTGAGAGTGCATCAGGCATTGTTCTAGTCACTGGGACCATAAATGAAGTTCCCTGTTCTGAACGTGCCTGAAGTTTAACAGGGAAAATAAAAGAACAAATAGGTGATTAATGGCAAGAAAGTCCTTGGGTCCTGGGGGTTCAGCTTAGGAACATCTAACTCAGACTTGGAAAAGAGGACCAGAGAAGGCTTCTAGATGGAGATGTAAAAGAAAAGTAGGATTTTCCTGGTGAAAAGGAAAGAATGGCACAGATCAGAGTGTTCCAGCCCCAGAAAGGAATACTCCAAAAGACACATGGAAAGCTTGCAGTAAGTAGTTCCATGAAGACTGGAAGAAATTGTTTAAAGGAAACTGAGGAGGATGTGGCAAAAAGGAAAAGTGTCCAGGCCACCAAGTCTCAAAGAAATGAGACTGGAGAGGTAAGAGAAAGTCCAGGGTTGATCAAGAAAGCCTTCAGAGGGAGTTTTGATCTGGCAGTTGAATGCCATGGTTATGATGGAAACATTCTGGGGTGCAGAAAAGGTAGTGGTGGACCCAGCAGAAGCTGATTTCATAGAAAATCAGCTATGTTGCTGACACCTAAAGTCCATTCATTTACTCGTCCATCCATCCATAGATCAAATTTTAGTTGACCCTCTAGTACATGCTAGGCCCAACAGAAATCTAAGAGGAATCAGACAGAAATCCATGCTTTTGCCTTATTCTTAAGCCCAAAATTAAGCTTCACTGTATTGAAAACTGTATATCTTTGGAGGTGGAGGAAAGGCAATGACACATAGGAGGTACTCAGTAGGTTGATGGGGTTAAGACCCTTCTCTGGCATTGGAAACCATTACTTTATGAAGAAAGTAGTAACACATGCTGGTCCTCTTTAAAACTATCTGACCTTTCTACTAACCATTTGATCCTAATCATGAGACAGAGACAATTGAGACACTGCTTTGGTCTCCCTCTGAGCCTGGAGCTCCTGCCTTCCACAGGCATCAGCCCACAGAGAAAGCACATTCCTTGTTGTATGCGTAGGTCCGGCTCTGATGCTCAGCTGTTGCACTTTGCGGCATGTATTTAATCATTCTGAGCCTCAGTTATTTTGGTCTCTAAACTGAAGATGGTGATGTCCACCACCTTGCAAGGTTGTTTAAATAAAATGTAATAAACACTATTTATTTATCATTGTTAACTTCTTTAAAAAGAAAAAAAAACAGTTGTACATTGAATGCCAAAAGTTTTCGATAAAACTTGTGGAATAGGATTTGGTTGAGCAAAGTCAAGGGTGAGTTTTGAGAGACAATGGTTCCTAGCTAGACCTTGAAACTCATCACAGGGGTTCATGTGAGCAACTTTAAGGACTGCCTTACATGGGTCAGAGTCCCTCCAGGCATTAATTCATTATTCCTTCAACAAAGGAGAACTATCCCTGAGCTTGTGTCTGCTGACCCCATTGCCTAGGAACATTGGTTTCCCATCTTTTCCTCCAAAGTTCTGATGATGCAACCCATCTTGCAGCACCAGACACACCTTCCCTCACTTCCATCCATCCATTTGCCTATCTTTGTAGTGTGGTCATACTTTAGTGATCATAGTCTTCACATTATACTGAGATGATTGTCTTTTTCCATATCTGGCCTCTCCTGAAATGTCATCTCTTTGACAGTGGGGATCATGTCTCCTATTTGTGTTACCAGAAATATCAAATGCCTAATAAATGTTTGTTAACCAAGTATATGTGGTACTTGGTAGTTTATAAAATGCTTCTGTGTTCACCATCTCAGGACATTTTAGGTGTTCCCCAGAGTAATCTTTAGAGTAGACTGGAAAAAATCTATATTTTAGCTCCATTTTGGAAATACAGAAACAAAATGAAATACTGTCTGAACTTCAGTTACTTCTCAAGAGCTTGGATTCGTAAGTCTATGCTGTGGGCAGGTCACTGAGCTTACACAGTGGAAAAGCTAAGGGAAATAAGACAAGGGGAAAGGTGACTTGTGTCATAAGAACGACAAAAATACAACATTACATATCTTTCAGAGGGGCTTTAGCATGACCTCGGAGAAAAGGAGGAAAAGTGGGGATTTGAATTTTAAATAATTAATCCTGTCCCTGACATTTACAAGCTGAGTGATGTTTAAGAAAGACAGAGAAATTGACCCAACTGCTTAGAGTCTTGGCTCATCTGCAAAATGAGCACAGCAGTGCCTCTCAGACTATTGCAAAAACTAATTTTAAATGTATGCAAAATACACTATTCTCAAATGTCCAATAAAGAGTAACCCACCCTTCTTCAACACCTCCTTGGAGTTTAGGAAGTAGGGGTAGCATTATATTGAAAGAGAACCAATGGGGGATTCATGAAGTAGGTAACATCTAGATTGACCTCCATGGAGGATCCAGCAGATAGGGGGATAAGAGATGATTCAGGTGACGATAGGTGAGCATAAAGTGTGTGGTTCAAAGAAGCTGTGTGAGAGTGAATTTATGTCTGTAATGTTGGCCTGAGTACTTGTGTATGTGTATGCATGTAATTGTATGTAAATGTGCATGTACATATATATACATGTGTGTGAGGGTGCATGTATGTTTGTGTGTGAGTGTATGTATTTGTGTGAATAAAGCAGAGAAATAGAAAATGAAATTGGAACATGAGTTTAGTCTCAGGAAGCCCCACATGGACATGACCCACAGAACTAGGGGTCCTTCTGTGGCATTTAAGGAGCACGGTGACAAATTGCTAAGGAGGGAAGGGCACAAGCAGGTTAGCTTTGCAGAGAAGGAGGGCAGTGTTAGCTCATACAGCACATTGGAGGGGGGACATCAGATTGAGGCACAGGTGGTAGGCTGAATGGGGCGGATACCAGGCAGGTTGGAAAAGAAGAAGGATCACTAAAGAAGCAAAACTGGAGGTACTTTTCAAATGGCTGGTAAGTGGGAAAAGGGGGACTTCATGCTGACTGCAAAATGTGGGGCAGAGTCACTAGGGAAACGCGGTGGCACCCAAGGAGTTTATAAATCAGAGGGATATGGAAAGGATCAGGGTCAAGTAGCCAAGTAGGCTTTTTGATTTTGGAGGAGAGGGAGAGAGGAAATCATTTTAAAGCTATATATTAAAATTCAAACTATCATTAAAAATTACTTTCTCCTGGGTGTTCTATCATAAGAACTTTATTGTGATGGGTCTTAATAATAACTCCTTGGTTCCCCCAGAGAACTCTGATTCAAAGGAGAATACCAGGGGAGAGAGAACACCCTCTTCTTTGTTAACTGATGGCCCAGAGAGGAGGTAATGCTCATTAGTCATCAGGCCAGAAAGCTCTCAGAGGAGAGGACCCCGACAGACAGGGGTTTGTCTGAGAACAATAAGAAAGATGTAAGCAATGCTGCAATACTCTGGGGTGGCAGAGGAAGGATCATGTGCCACAGGGCAATCAGAGACCTGCCCATGAGGTCCCAGCACTTAATCTGGGGCAGAGGGAGGCTTCAAGGAAAGGCAGAGTGGGTAGGCATTGTGGATTTTGCCAAGGGCCAACCAGAGCACATAAGGGATCAACAAAGAGCAATATCTTTAATATTCAGTACATTCAAGAGAGATATTATAAATATGGTTATAGCTTTAGGCTCCAGGCTGAGGCTGCAGTGTACTACCTTGCCCTCTCGGAGTGAACTTGGCATGAGGTCTCTGCACAAGATAGTCGTGAGTCTTTTTTGCTTCTTGCTCTTCCCCACCTTGCAGTCCATGCAACATAAATGCTGTCACAGCTATACCCTCCCTAAGGGATGAAATGGATCCCTGAGCCTCCCAAAGCAGCTATTTTGCCTATCTACAGAGGACAGAAGCTGATAGTCACAAGCTCAGGTTCCATGAACTAAGCTTTTGGAACACTCCACTAAACTCTAAGCTGAAAGCCCTACAACAGTGAGCACCCAAGGGTCCTATGCTGATGATGTTACCATCTTCTGACTCAGAATTCTCCCACTGTGATTGCTTATTTCCTGATAAAGCATATACTATACATGTAATCATTAAATCAGCACATATATAATAATTGTGGGGTGTTGGGGCTTCGTACATCATCTCCTGCTGAAAATCAAACCCACCACATGTGGCACACAGCCACACAACATTATGATTAGGACTCAGTCAATTTTACAATGCCGTCACAAATATCGACCCAGATAAATCACATAGTAGTGCCGGTACATACAAAGCCTTTTGATAAATAGTGCCCTAGAAGAGGTATATTCTGGCTCTTCCAATAGGAGTAAATAAGCCCAAAGTCATTTATTCTGAGTTCTGGAATAAATTTCATGATTTTACTGGAAGATTACATATTTTACAATTCTTTTTTTCTTTTATACTGAGCAATATCCATTTATCCAACTGAAAATGTATTGAAAACACATTATCAGCCAATAATAATTTTTAACTATTATTGTATGCTCACTTCAGCGTCAGCATCAGACACAACTACATATGAACTAAAAACGCACTAAGGATGCCTGGAGTGGCAAACTCAGGAGGCTTGAAAGGACTCAGGACTCCAGAATTCTAGCTTTCCCTCTAGAACTCTCGTGCCCTTGCTACAGCCCTTCCAAGCCAGCATCAAACCATTGCTCCAGCAACCCATGGCAGAGAAATGTTCTTTCAGTAGAAGCCCAAGTTCTTGTCGGATAGCTAGGATCCATACAAATGCCTGTATAGCCCCTTACAATTTCCCTCAGGTGTTCTGGGCTTTTTCCATCAGGAAGAAAAATAATTTAAAATAATTTAAATAAATAAATATATATACACAGATATCTCTCTCCAGAAATATGGAATTTATTTATTAAAAAATGTGTATTTATCCTCACATGCTTAAACTTCCATCACCTTCAAAGTACTCTCCATTTGATGCAATACACCTATCAAGATGTTTTTTCCCACTGCTCAAAACAGTCTTTGGACTTGTTGATTTTAACACTTTTTAGTGCTTCTGCTGTTTTTTGTTTCACCTCTTCCACATTAGCAAAACGTTTCCCCTTGAGGACTTGTTTCATCCAGGGAAACAAAAGAAGTCACTCGGGGTGAGATGGCGTGAACAGGGAGGGTGGGGCAAAGGGGTCATGTCATTTTTGGTCACAAACAGCTGAACACTCAGAGTGGTGTGGGCAGGTAGCTTATAAATCACTCATCATGAAATGGGCAAAGAGTATTCAAAAAAAAATTCACCAAAGCTGATGCAGCCTCTCACAACAATGCCAGCTGGTGCACTGATACAGATGGGCTCCTAGAACACTCACCTCATGAGAGAAGCAGGTACTACAACGGGCCCTCCCTCCAGAAGATAATTCTGGTTTGGGATGGTATATATACATATATATTCAAAGACCCGGTCTCACCTCTCCTTATCCTGACAGCTAATATTCACTATTGCTTTCTTGGTCTCCTTTGTCTTTTCTCTTTTGTGTTAAATAGCTCCCTGACTTTTAACTTTCCACAGGTGAAAAACATTTAAGGAGATAAGAATTAACCCCAAAATCAAGCCATACAAAGACTGGGAGTAACAAACCATGGGTACTAATCACAGTGAGGCAATCAGGATCTATTGTTAATTAGTCATCTTAAATTAACAAAGGGATTCAGGGAGGCCCTTGAGGTCCATAAAATCTCTTCTAACTTTTTGTGTCTTTAAGTCTTGTCCCTCATTGGCCATCATCTCCAGATTTCTAGCAGCAGACAAACTGGTCAAAATAACCTCTATCATGCTGTGCTTTGTTATCTATATTCTGTCACACTTCTGACATATAGGGACAAAACAAGGAAAGGACCCAGGTTGGTGGCAACATGCATTTACCTGCTGGACTCACCCATCATTGATACTATGATGTGAACACCACATTATAATCAAAGTCCACACATAATACCTCCCTTTCATTGGCTGAGTTTTCACTTCAGTACATAACCCATCTTAATTATGCTTTAATCACTTTCTGCTGAAGAATTTTATGTCCTTTGATTAGTAGCAATGATTTCACAATTATTATAGGAAGGGTATTAAGTCTTTGTTATAAAAGCACGTGTTGTATGGAACATTTTTGAAGACTTTTTAACTGGTACTTTGATTTTGGTAGAATGTTCATCACTAGGTCAATCAGAATTGGTCATTTATATTGGGGAATATTGAGAAGTGAACTTGGGTAAGAAACAGTAAAATTCATATTCTGGCTAAACTCAAATATGAGAATGCTATAGAAAATGAGTCCAAGACTACTAACATGAATGTGCCATTTTAGGAGAATTAACCTGGGGACCAAGGGCAGGGCATGTCTGCTTGGAACAGGGACCTGGAGGCAGCGATCTTACCAGGGGATATCCCAATATACCATGAGGGTCTGTCTCATGCTAGCCCTAGTGGAAATGGGAAAAGGAGAAAGATTTTGCAAGTCCCAGAGACTAACCCTAAGTATAGTCTGAGAAGCAAAGGTAGTCAGCCTCATATGACCTAGCATGCACAAGCCTGCATAAGTGGGAGCATAGTAACCTGAATGGAAATGTTTCCATTTTCTGAGGTCACAAAGCATCTGTATGCAGGGAGGGCATCAAAGGCGTGCTGCAAACAAGGGCCATATATCATCCATTCCTGAGTACTCTTTATTAAAAACAAAAATGAAACTTATTTGCTACTCTACTCTACCATACAGTATTGGGGCAAACAAACAAACAAAACAAACGATAAAACATTATTCTGACCACATTTCAGGGGTAAAGGTGGAACAGGATATTTACAGATGCCTACCAAACAAGATGCTATATACCAGATGCATACCCCAATGCAAAGTGCCTATGAAGCTACAATGAAGCAAAGAGCTCTGGCTTGAAGACCTCCGGGGGCCTCTTAGCCACTTCCCCACTCAGTAACAACAGCACCAATAAGATAAAAATCATCACCCACTGGATGGGAACATAGTACAAGTCACTGGAGAAAGGAGAAGAAGCATGAAGAATAGATCTGTAGGGTAAGATGGGACACAACTAACCCTGCTGGCTGCATTCACCAATGAGGTGGGAAAGGCTAGTGAGACAGTGGCCAGGGCCATTCCTTCCTAGCAAGTCCATCCAGCTTCATACTGAGGAAGACATAAAGAGCAGCATGTGGATCTATGCCCTTTAACTCAGGGATCCTACCCACCAGTAAATACTGGGCCAGACTCAGTTAATGACATTGGGCTATTCCTCCTTCTTTGTTGGGGTAGAGAGAGAACTAAGAAGGAACTGGTGGAAGCAGGCAGGCCCGATATGAAAGGAAGGATGGAAGGATGGAGATACTCTCCCCTTCATGCTATCCTCAAGGTTTGAGCAAATTTTCTTTCTCTAAAGTCTTGAAAAGCCTCACCATTTATTCTAAAGTGACGATGAATTTCAATTTTACTTCTCATGTTACTAATGCTCCTTTTTGTTTAAAAATTATTTGGTATGTATTTGTGGTTTCCTCCACCAAATTATAAACTTTTTGGAGGCAGACTCTAGGTTCTATTTATCCTCAAAGTGGCTTCTCCCCTGGCACCTGGTATAAGACACACTCTGTAAAGAGTAAATGTAAGCCCAGAGCCTCAGTACCTCATTGAACTTTCATGCAATCTGCAACAAATCAAGGTCCACAAAGAGGAGGGCAGTATGAAGAGCCAACTCAAGGAAAAGATGCTTTCTGGTTGTCAATCAACGAAGATTTAAAAATAGAAACTGGCTTCATCCTCAGTTAGGGAGAGGGAGAGGGAGAGCTCCTCTACTCAGGGACAAATTCCATACCCCTGAGCATGGCATTCAACTTCATGTAGGAATAAGAAAGTTAAAACTCAAGAGAGTGGGAGGAGCTAAAGAGCTCGCAAATCCCTTTGAAAGCTACAAGGGGACAGTTGATAACCCATGATTTGTCCTCACTCCATGACAGTAAAATCTATTTGCATTTATCATTACACCCCCAGCATTTAGTACAGTGAGTACCACTAATAAAGGTGAACTGACTGGATCCATGAAGCAATGAGTAATGAAACAATTGATTAATTAATCGATACAGGAAATCAGTGAATGAATTCTGGGCCAACTGTAGGTGCAGGTTTAAAGGAGAAAGGTCAGGGAAAAGGATCTTGATTCCTTTGTATTTGTTCATCCACTTCTCTAGCTTAGGAGGAAAGGCAGGAATCCAAGATTCCAGTTCTGTCCAGAATAAAAGGGAAGAACTAAATTGTGCAGTGGAGAGGTTTGCCACTGCCCTACTTCTTGGGACACTAAACCTGTTTGTGTGAACCGATGTGAAAATTTCTTAAGGTCACACATTTGAACTGAGTAGGATTGAATGGAATGAACAGAACTAAACTGCAAGATGAAGAAGTGAGCAGACTTGGGTCAAATTCAACTAAAGAGATGGAAACTTCCAGACTTTTAGATCAGCTTTGGCGCAGTTGGAGGTGCAGAGTCGCAAAGACACTTCAGAGCTAGCCAACAATTGCTGTAATCATGGAAGTCATGTGAAGGTGTGTGACCACCTGATAAACAATCTGGGGTCAAAAAAGTCAGCCCCTCACCGTGCTGGCCTGCACCTCCCTCTGGGCATGTGTTATCTCCCTGCACCACATGCTGTTCTGGGTTTTATGTATGAACTTTAGGGGGAAAGGCAACCAACTGTGTGTATGAAAGAAATAAAAGGTATTTCTCTCTCTCTCTCTCTCTCTCTTTTTGGCCTTTAGCCTTTTGCACTCCTTGAGAGGCATAACACATTGGAAAGCTATCAAGAATTCGAGCTATTAAGAATAAAGGGACAGTGATAACACAGAGAGGACATCCAGGGCAGCCCTAAGGCTCTTACCTTGCCTACAAGGAGGGGCCGGGGCTCCAGGCCCTGAGGACAGATCCTGGAGAAAGCAGGAAGGGAACCAGAGCGAGATGCGGAGAAGAGAAGGAAGGGCTGCAGGGAGGGCAGGAGTCCAGGCAAGAAGAGTGAAGGTGATGATGAACAAGGAGCGCTGAGGAATCATGTTCCAGGAACACATTTGTCCTTCCCGTCTGATGTGGCTGTAATTGCAGGAGGGTTGAGCTGAGGAGGCACGGCGGACCTCTTCCGCTTACGTTCGCATCTTTCCTCCATAATCATTTTTGAGAGAAACATTAACGGAGGTGGATAAATGGCTTGGAAACTCAGACCATTGGCTTGGAGTCCCTACAACTGGGTTGAGTGTATCCAGACCACCTCTATCACAGTCAGAAGCTCTGGCTTTCCTGTTCTCGAGCTTCCCCAGGTGCTGGGGCAGGTCTCTGAGATAAACGACAGCAACCTGAAATATCTGCCCTCCCAGGCCTCATTTGGAAAGCTTCCTCTTCCAGAACACAGATGGTGAACATCGAAGCCACTTATGGAGAAAGTGTGGCACCTGCTCATAGCGTGGTTAGGGAAAAACAAGTCTCACCCTAAAGAGGTCAGAATAGTAGAGTCAGCCTGGGGATGGGGGGTGGGGTAGGGAGCCGAGGGTGATAACCAATCTGGAAGGTCATTATGGCTTGGAACAACAGGGAAATTCCCTGAAATAGGTAGAACTTCACTAAGGTTTTGAACATTAAAAGGCAGACATGGAGCTGGCCCCTCAAAAAAAAAAAAAAAAAAAAGAAAATAACCACACCAAAGGCACAAGTTAAAGGGAGTGTGGCAAGGGAAGGGAGTGCTGAGAACAAATTCCTGGACAACCTCCCTTCTTTGAGACCTCCTGAAATACCCCTTTGTCCATGGAGACTTTTCATTTGCCCAGTTAATAATTACTGCTTTATTTCTACTGAATTCTAATAACCTGCAGTTTTCATGCCTTTCAAGGATGCATCTTCTGTTGCCTTAACTGAGGTTATTTACTAACCTGACCTAAATTCCTTACTAGACTACACACTATGTAACGTCCCTATTATGCACCTCACCCAGGTTAAAAATTTGGTATGGGTTAGTTTGATTAATTAACTTTTTCAATGAATGACAGGGGGTATGTTTGGCTGGCCTGCCAGGTGGTTGCTTCTTGCAGACCTCATCTGAGTGCAAAAACTGAAAACCTGGAGATCTGAAGGGAGGCAAATGCTCATCACCACAGCGCCTTCAGTTTAGTGCCCTCTCCTAAATGATAAGCTTCTTCTACTTCTTCTACTTCTTTCTGTGTCTTCTGTAGGCTGGGGTCTGGGACCAGCATCCTTACTGGAAATCTCTATCTGCAAGTTCCTCCCAATGCACACACAAATAGAGAATTACTTGGAGAGAAGTTGTGAAAACTAAAGTTATGGCCTGGCAGGAGCTGAAACATGAGTATCAATTTCAATATACAGAGAGTTTAAATAAGAGTATAGAACAGAAATTTTATGATCCCAATGAAGGATGAATGTCTGAATGAAATTCATGACATATATTTTTTAATTTATTTTCCTTCTATGAGATATTTTTCTTTTACTCATAGTACTTGGTCTGAGTTCTACTCTCTCCCCTCTCTTATACTGCTTGGCCCCAGGCTGACCTCCATGGACCAAATCACCCAGGTTCTCTGGCACGCTCCCTTCCCCAGGTGCTGGCAGGAGATTGGGGGATGGGAGGAGACAGTGGTCAGACCTCATTTGGTCAGCTGTGGCTGTGTTTCTACACCAAAGTCTTTTCTGCAGTTGTAGCTACAAGATCCAGCAACTATTTTGCTCCTTTGGGCGTTCAGTTTCTCATGCTGGTTATGCCTCCTCCCCTGCTCTTGCCAGCTCTGGGGGATCTTCCACATTTTTTGCTGATTTTCCATAATACTATCAATCTCCTACCCCATTTGGGTGCTTCTGGTCCCAGTTTCCTGCAAGGACCCAAACGAACACAAGGACCCACTGACCCAAGAAAAGTTTGGGGAGAAAAGTGATGACAACTTTTCTATTTATGTTTTGATCCAGGATCAGCCTGGTTGTTGAATGTGCCAGCAATGCTGGGATATTTGGATGTTTAGGCTAGTTGATGACATACTTCCATAGATTTGCTCAGAATCTTAAGCCTCCAACTTGACTAATCAAATAAAATCATGAAAAGCTGCATCAGTAAATTTATGATGGGCACAATGGAAAATCCCAGAGGAAAAAAACTCCCAGGCCCTGCCCCTCAGCACTTGCTGAGAAGAAGCCTCTTCTGTGCACTCTCCTGGTCCATTTTCTTATCTTGGAGCCAATAAGAATTTCGGAAAGGAAGGTTTATGCTGTATCCCTGAGAGCTTTTTATTTATTCCTGCTCTAATTTTTTGAAACAAAGATAGGGAAGATATTTGTAAAAAGTAAATCCAGGCTGTATTTCCTCAAGTCTCTTATTTTCACAGGAGAAAATTCAGGCTCAGAAGTGGCTTTTTGTTTAGCCGCTGCCCATTGGAGGTGGTTTTGCTACAGGGTGTCCAGGTTGTCCTCATGCAGCAGTGGCAACTGCTGACCTAAAGCTCCTTAAGAGAGAAGCTGACTGTAGTGTACACATCTCATTAGATGGTCAAGGCCTCCTGTTCCAAGGTTTGGGGGACAATCTCTAGGAGTCCCATCACCCTCATCATTCTGAGCACTTCTCTTCCTGTACAAGACTCTTGCCCCAAGAGGGCCTGAGATTCCATGCTGCGCAAGCTCACTCTTCATTGATTGATTTTATGTGCACATTACCCAATGTTTGCTCAGTTGTCAAAATGGCTTTTAAGTTCGTTCTTGTCAGGACTACATGTCATAGCCTATAGGCTCCCCAGAGGCAGGCATCTTGAGATATCAGTCACTTTATGCAAAACTCAAGTAGAAATGGAGGTGGGGTTAAAATATAGTGATTTTTTAAAGCACTAAGCAAATTTAGATTATTAACACCATCATTATTAATAGACAATGATGATGGTAATTGCAATGATGGTGATTATAATAATCCCTCAGAAAACATTCTCCTCTTCCTCCCTTTAGAATGCACAGGTTGGCCAGCTCTCCTGAGAGTGACTGCAAAATGCACATTCGAGGAATCCTGAGTAAAAGCTCTTTTGATTTCCCTGAGCTTCTGGTGCACAAAAGGCACGTGTGTATGTACATGGGTACATATGTGTATGCATGTGTACATGCACACATGTAGGCACATGGCCAAGGTGCCTTCTGTCTCCAACAGGAACTGAGTCCAAGGTGAGGCGCAGGGGGAGGCTTTGCGGGCTGCAAACTCCTGGGGTGTAGCCATAACCACAAGGCTGAGGGTTTGGGGAAAATAGTTTGTGGTGTGGGAGATGTTCCTGCATTTGAGGGGGAGCATTTCTTCAGGCCATTGTGGACCAATAAACAGTTCAATTTTTTCATTGTTCTAATTAATTTAATTAAGTTAACTTCCAAGGTGTGTTAAGAAGCAATGCCTTGGGTGATTAACTGTTCCCATATCAAGGTGTTTTCACAAACACATTTACCCTGATTAGTGTACACATTATTATGTAATTAAATACCTCACACAGAGGAATTTATTAGTGCCTCCTTGTCTCCTAACAAATAAAGCAGCCTTCAGAATTTCTTGAAAAAACTATTCCAGTTGCTAGAAGACAGAGACAGACAGATGGGGAGACACATGGAAGCCTGAGAGAGCAGGACCCTGCAGCCCCTCCCAGGGCTGTGCCACCTTCCAGAGGTTTAAGTCTGACCCACTCCTGCACCCAGTGTTTTTCCTCTCCTCCCTACTTGATCCCACAAGGTCCACATCATCTACCAGCAAGACTCCTTCCTTTTCTCCTTTTACAAAAAGGGATAAAGAGATCTTTGCATGGAGGAAATGAGGACTCTCCCCTTCATCTATGCATATCCCTCTGAGTTGGTCTGCAGAAAACCTGTGAAGTTCACAAAGTTTCATTTTAACATCCTCCATGTCCTCTATCCATTCACTACATGCCACAAACTGTTAAGCCCATTTCTATAGGGCCCACTCCCTATTACTTGGAAGGAGAAGACCTCTGTCTTAGTCTGTTTGGGCTGTTATAATGAAATACCATAGACTGGGTGGTTTACAAACAACTGCAGTTTATTTCTGACAGTTCTGGAACCTGGGAATCCAAGATCAAGGTGCTAGCAGATTCAGTGTCTGGTGAGAGCTAGCTTCCTGGTTCATAGAAGTCTGTCTCTTGCTGTGACCTCACATGGTGGAAGGGGCTAGGGAGCTCTCCAGGGCTTCTTTTATAAGAGCACTAATACCATTCATGAGGGTTCTACCCTCATGACCTAATCACCTTCCAAAGGCCCCACCCCCAAATACCATTACATTGGGGATCAGGCTTCAACACACATTCTGTCCACAGCAAACCCATATTCTGAGTTATTGAAGTAAGTGAGTGCCAGTCAGATACTGGGTTCAGAGACAAGTTAGAAAAGTAGTTCTTTCTGCACAGACCACTTTCTCGAGGCTTTTTCCTCATGACCACCAACTTTATTATATATATGGTCAACCCTACACATCTTAATTGTGTCCTAATAATCACAATATTAATAACTTGTGCTTACTGATTACATCTGCCCCATATGTCCTAAGCACTATGCCCCTGATCCAATTCAATCCTACAACTCTGTGAGGTAGGTGTTATTATCACTATTTAACAGATGAGGAAATTGAGGCATAAGTGATTATGTAACATGTTCAAGATCCCATATCTCAGAAGTGGCAGCATCATTGAAATAATTCAGGGCCATCGGACATGAACGCCCCAGGCCCTGGCCTGCATGTTCAACCCCTGCCCCATCTCAGGGAAGAGTGCAGAAGCCTGAGAGCGGAGGCCTGATTTCCAGGTCTAGGGGCCCCAGGCCCAGGCCATTGATGTGAAAAGCCAGACGCGTTTCTTTGCTCACCTGCGCCATTTGATGCAGTGAGGCCCAGGCAACTTAGCCACCTCAGAGAGGAAAAATTAAGTGACATTTCTGGGGAACGAAGAAAATACTACTGAAGGCCAAGTGAATCAATGCTGAACGCAGAACAAAACAGTTCCCGCCACTGGGATCAGACCGTTCAGGTTGGTGGCAGGGAGAGAGAATTATGTAAGCCGGGGGCCAGCTCCTGAGGGAGCTGAGATTGATTCTATATGATTGATGACTTGAGGACAGAATGCCAAGTCATCAATTGCCTCAGCTCATGCCACAGACGGCATCAAGATCGCTTTTCCCTGGTGCCCGGCCTGAAAGATTTCTCTTCTGTTTGTTTGTTTGGCCTGGGGCAGGAGTCTGCCAGGCTCAGCTTGTAACTTTACTAAGGCCTTCTGAGAAAAGACAGGAAGACAGGTGACAACATGTGGCAAGAGGGCACAGGACTTGAAGGAGAAACAGCAGAATTGGGAGTGGGGGTAAAGGGCGTGTGTATGTGTGTGTGTGTGCACACATGTCATAAAGAGAAAGATAGAAATAGTCCTACCTTGGGAATCCTGAATTCCACTTCCATGTGTGCCTGTGGGTAACATTTGACCAACTGTGATATTTTCTCTGTGACTCAGTTTCTTCATATAGGGATTCAGAATAATTAAGCTATTCCTTCTATCTCATTAGGATATTAGTAAAAGACTCTCCACCCTCCTCAAAATTTGCTCATGATATGGCCTATGGTTTAATATTTTTCCTTGACCTTTATCATACTTTCTTGGGAAAATTTACAATTTGCCTCACAAGGCCTCACACTTAATTGTACGCTGCTGGGTGGCTCTCTGTGGCTCCCTGAATGGAAGTCCTATCGCCCAATTACTGCGGATGCTTGAGATTAAAGACCACAGCGTTTCTTAGATCTTCTCTAAGCCTGGAGCTGAACACTTCACAGGATCCATAACTACTTCCCCTGACCAGTTTCCTATACATGTAAGTATATGAATGATATCAGGAAGGCTACAGCTTGGACCAGACTGAAGATATTTAAAATTTCCATAAAATCAGCAAGTGTGATTTTAAAGACAATGCGCAAGGGAGAACCCTATCACTTTGCAAAGATAATATCAGGTTAAGAAGAGAAAGTAGTGAGAAATCTCAATTCCGATCTTTCTATTCTGCTCTGTTTCCTCTGACAGTGTTAATAAACTTTAACTTGAAAGATAGAATAACGTAGCTAAGAAAGACTTTAAGCCCAATATAAGTAAAAGAGTGGTGGTAAAGCACATATCCACTTTTTAAAAATCCCTATGTCTGATTATAAAATGGGTAACTCCTACACATAATAAAACAATTGGGAAAAAAGAGAAAGGTAGAAAGAAGAAAATAAAAAACATCCACAAACCACCATTCAATACTGAACATTATTAAACAATGGTCACATTTCTCTATCACTCTATCATTCTATATGTACCTATATGTGCTTCTGTGTGCATTTAATTAGAATTTTCACATTCAGTCCCTTTAAATTAGTTCAAGTCTTTGCACACAGACTGAAACTCTACCCCAGGGTAGAGAAAGTGACTGGAATTTCTCACATAAGAAAATGATCACGGAGATTCTACGTGAGTTAACTAAAAGCCATGTAATAATGGTCTCATTTTCTTCTTAGATGAAACATATCATAATTTTTAAGTGATTTAACAAAATAGCTCATGATATCTCTGAAGACAGAACAGAGAAATATGGGATGGCATACAGTCCAGAAATACAGGAAAGGGATTCACAGCTTTATGGGTGGACCATACCTGCAGGTTGTTGGAGGTGGGCCATGAAGGCTCTTCTTGGCTTAAGTCATTCATTCACTCACCTGTTTATTACTCCAACAATTAGTTACTGAGGGCCTGCCCTAAGCCAAACACTGCTTTAAGGGTCCAGGGTGTGGCAACCAGAGTGATCCACAGAAAGTGAGTTCCTCTGGTATCTGAAGAAATTAAATGAATACAGAGCAGAAGTGAGCAGATTGAGTAACAAAATCCTAAACTAAAAACATTGACTGCCAATTTAATAATACTAAGATCAGCAGGGGGAAATGTAGAGAAACCTATATTAGTTAGGGTTCTCCAGAGAAAAAGAAACAATAGGAGATGAAATAATTTATTAGAAGATATTGGTTCATGTCCTGTAACTGACTATCCACAGCTGGAGACTCAGGAACACCAGTGGTATGGTTTGATGGTCTGAGAGCCGGTGGTTTAGGTTCCAATCTGGGTCTAAAGGCCTGAGAACCAGGGATGTGAAGGATAGTAGACAGGTGCCTCCACTCAAGCGTTCAATTCCAGCAGAATTAATCCAACTCTCCTCTGCCTTTTTGTCTTATTCAGGCTTTTAATGGATTGGGTGATGCCCACCCACATTGGGGAGGGCAGCCTACTCAGTCTACCAACTCAAATGCTAATCTCTTCCAATAAAGGTGCTCATAGGCACACCTAGACATGAAGTTCAACTAAATATCTGGGCACTTCACTCTATCATTCTATATGTGCCAGTCAAGTTGACACGTAAAATTTGCCATTACAGCTTCCATCTGAGTTTTCAAAACCGAGCCCTTGGGAACAGGACTGCAGAAAACTGATTTAAGAGCCATTCCCATAAAGAATGAGAAATTTCTCTTAAGTACAAGCCTAACAACAACTAGGCACAGATGCTAGAGGAAATAATGTAGTTCTAGACTAGCAAAGGCACAATTTTAATGTCCACCTAGCAGAGGACTAGCCAGTCTGGCATTCCTACCACTCAGTGTTGTTAAGCTCCGTTCTGGGCTTGGAACTTTAGAAGGGACCCTGACAACTGAAGATAAGGGCATCCAGACATGAGTCCAGGGAAGTGGGAGAAAACAAAAGAAAACTGAGATGTTTAACTAGAGTAAAAAAGCCACATTGATGGACAAGAATAGCAGAGGGGCACATGATAGTTTTTCTTTGAAACCTTTGGAAGACTATTTTGGAAAGAATGGCAGGGTGATCCTGCATAGTCCCCAGAAAAAGGGTGAAAATTACTGAAATACTGAAAGTTTTAATTCGATATAAGGAAGAACTTTCCCCTTCATTGGAATGCTCCATAAAGAGACTGGTTTGGCCGTGAGACAGTGAGTTCCATTCCTACAAGGGTGTATGCAAATCAGGGTCACCACATGTCACAACAGTATTCAGTGTCGGTCAGAGGCTGGAGCACATGCCCCTAGGGGCCTGTTAGCAATGTCCTAATTCTCCGATTGCTGAAACTTGGCTGTATAGAAGGGACCAGTGAACTGGGGAAATGTCCATTTTCAATATCTTGATTTTAGATCTCTCCCAAACCCCAGAGTACCTACTGGCTCAAGTACCCCTAGAAAGCCCTGTTCTCAGTTATCCTAGAACCACAAAAGAACACATGTGCCTTTTACTTTCTAGGGACTCATCCACAGGGCTGTTAACACATTCAATGGGATTAAAACCTAAATTTATAAGCCTAGCTCCCACCAGTGGCATGTCAATCATCGGGCCTAGGTGGGCAGGGTGACATGTTTTCTGGGGCCGTGTGGATTCCAGAAAGTCCCGCACATCATGCTACACAGGCTATATTTGTGACTGAGCTGGCCCTAGTAGGAATGCAATTTGTGTTATCAAATCTCTTCCAACAGTCACATCCCCACCCCTCCCATAGGCTTTTCAGGACTGCTCTCAGCGCTAAGGCATCCTCTTTTTTCTGAAACCTAAGCCTGTAGCTCCACATAACCTTTGGTGATGGATGCAGCTGGGGAAGGAATGGCATCTGTTTCAGAGAAGGTGCAGACTCAAACTTCAGAGACACTCAGCTTAAAGACCTAAAGCCATGGGGTGTTAAATGGAAGGGACAGAAAGAAAATACTCTTTATTCAAATGAATTTTACCAGAAAGCATAGATTTATGAGACAGATAAAGCACATCAGCTCTGCCTAAAGCAGTAATTAGGGGTAAAGGTCCTGAAGCCCCATTCACTTAACCTTCTGCATCTTGCTTCTGTCCCTCAGGGGGCCCCTAAGAAGGCTCTGCAGAACCTGGTTTGAAAACTTTACATGTGGGGAAAACTGAGGCAAGAGGCCCAGAAAAAAAGTGATTCTCCCAAGTTAAGAGCTAATTAGCAATTACATCGAAGGTGTTCTCGTAACTTCCACAGCGGTTGTGTTCTGTGCATGATCACGTGGCTAAATTAAGATAAGAAATATCCCAACCAAAAATGATGAGTCACTTTCCTTCTTAATATGCCTTTCATTAATTGGATCTGGGATTAGTTACATCTTTCTTCCCCAAGAATATAGTACTTTGTGGTGAAGGGGATGGGGTGGGGAGTGGGTGAGGGAAGAGATGAGAGAAAATTCTGCCTTAGCTTGGCAACACAAAAGCATATATATATATATTTTTTGCCAATTTGCTTCCAGGCATGAATTGGGCTTTTTTTCCCCCATGGAATGTCAGCACTTTTAGTCTTAAGAACAGCTTTCTCAGCAAAGTAATAGTTCTTGGTCCATGGAAGTTGCCCTATGTTTTTACAAAACAGAAGTTTGAGGCTCAGTGAGAACAGGATGTTCATCCCAGCTCCACTCTCTTCATGGGATTTCTGACCCTAGATGGGCTATTGTGTGGCTTCCTTTGACTGGGTTGCAGCCCCACAGACATTTATAGGAAGCAGGAGAGGGAAGTATCTGCAAAGCCAAAGAGTTCAACACAGTGGATGCTGCTGCGAAGGCCAGTCACTGGGTGGGACTCCTGGGGGACAGGTAGCCAGCCTCTGGACCTGAGACCGTTGCTAGGTGTGCTAAGGTCCTTTCTGTGGTAGGCACTGAGTTATCTGTTACTTTGAAACCTACTCCCATCTTTTTTTATTTTGTGAACTATCTTAAGTTCACAGAAGTCAGTTTCCTGTCAGTTCCCTGAAGCAGGAATAGTTTTGTATGTTCCATATGATCTAGCACGAGGCTGAGCCCACAGTTACCACTCAGCACACTCTGCATAAATCAGTGACAAATTAATCGAAGTCAAGGACACTGTGCAGCTACTACCATACTTCTTTATCCTCATCTTCCTCTCCTCTCTCTCCTCCAAAGAGTGTGTGTGTGACCTTGAGCAAATTACCTATCTTCGATGCACTTTCATATCTCCATCAGCAAATGGGAACACACCTACTTCCATCATGGGCTGTTTGTGAAGTCAGATAAGATGACATGCAATGAAAGTGATCACTACACATTAGTTTCCTTCTCCCTTCCTTTCTTCCACTTCAGCTTTTCTCCTTTATCTTTCTGCAATCCCTTTAACCATGGACACAGAGAAATACCTGTACTTGTCTGGTTAAGTGAGGAAATACTTGTCTAGCCAGGGTATTTGCCAAAATTGATGCCCTCCCTCTCTTTGTTTTATCTTCCCAGGGTATATGGTTGACAGAACATTCAGCAGCCAAGCTTTAGGAGCTGGGTCTAAGGAGTGGAGACTTACAGGCCAGAAATGTGTAATCCAGGGACCATTTGGAGCCATCGTGTGCGGTGAGGAGGTAAGAAGCTGGAAACCACCAAGCCATGTACTTACTCAACACAAAAGAGTTGAGGGCAATGGTACATCAGGCTTCCTGAAGACCTGCCAAAACCACTCAGAAACACACAGATATCAGAAGAAAGAGTGGTATTGGAGCTCTGAACAGTCTTTAAAAATAAGGGAGCATACCTGCCCGAAGAGATGGAAAGCCCTGAGTAAGCACTCTTGGCTATCCTTTGGATCTGCTCAGCACCCACCTCTAACAGGTCATAGCCCCCTGCCACTAGGTGGGGCGTCTTACAGGCTCAGCCACTCACAGCTCTTCACCAGCTTTGTAACATCAGCCAAAGGCACGTTTGTTGTTATTTATTAAACACCTTTTACTCTGAGCTCTGCACAGTGTTAAAGGATTGCATGGATTACTCCAATAACCTTATGAGGGCTATTCTATTATTATCACCTATTATTATTCCTTTGTAAAGGAAATTAAAGCAAAGAGAAATTAGATAGACTCACAGTTAGTATGTGATATGTACCCTAAGCCAGGCTGAATGGAGCTGTTTCCTAGAATTTTTCCAGACTTGATCAAGAAGAAAACAGATGCATGGGGTGCACCACCCAACATGGGGGTACCATTTGGGTCTCTCGCCTCTTTCCCTTCCTCTTCCAGAGTGAGGCTGGCAGAGTGTAAGTCAGGATCTGCCTACAGCTGTAATTCTTTCCTTGGAGAAGGCTGGTTTGGCCACCACCCAAATACTAGAAAGGAGATGGAGAGTCCTGATGGGGTATGACCCTGAGTCTAGTCATTCTTAAGACTAGCTCTATATCAGGCACGCTTTTTCTTGTGGTTTGGTGAAGGGGCCACAAAGAGGCAGAACCCCTCCTTCATTCATGCACTTATTTTACATTTGACTTAAGCTGATTTGAGGTGGTTTTCTGTCATTTGCAAAGAGTGCTGATGACTCAGAAACTCAGACAGCTTCCTGCCTGTAACTCAGCCGCTTTTAACCCCCTCCCCTGGTGAGGTGCAGTCCTGGTAGAGAATCACCTGAAGGCCAGTAAAACCCCACACCTGGAAATACCAGCCTTGAGGTGTAGAGGGGCCTGGGAAAGATGGGGGTCGGAAAAACTATTAAGGAGGAAACCTCAGAGGACAGAGGCTCTGACTACCAGCAAGAGACCAGGTGACCAGTGCAGAGCCTTGTCTTCTAGGTGGTCCCACTCATTCTGACAGCCCCTCCCTCACACCCACGCATGCCCACTCCAAGCCAGCTGCTGCCCTCACACACCCTGGAGAGGACCGTGCCCTCTGCCACCGTGTATTCACATCTGGAATACCCACAAATATATTGTGTCAAAGACCTACTAGCACTTTAAATTTATAAGGAGAGTTCCAGGTCATCTGAAATGAGCTCACCTAAAGCAAGAATTTCTCCTCTAGCATCTGTGATAAAGGGCCATTTAGTACCTGCCTGGCATTCCACAGGGACAGCAAGCTTTGTGAGAAAGCACAAACAAGAACTGGGTTGTCTGGATTTATGTGTTCCTCACTTCACTGTTTTTTTTTTTCCTTTTAAAATTTCTATAACTTATTCACTCACCACATTTTTATCCAAATTGTGAGATATTTCAGAGAAAAATTTTATTTGTATTCTCACCATCTAGATCTAATAGATATTAATATTTTGACATATTTGCCACAGATGGTTCTTTTTCTGAAAAAATAGTTGCATATATAGTTGAAGCTACCTTTATAACTTTCTCCGGTTCCATTCACCTGAATGTATCCCTAGATGTAACCACATTACTCTCTCCATAACTTTAGTATTACTATATGTGCAGAGCCATAAAGCATATACATTATTTGCAAGCTTTCCGTCTGTATGTACTGCATTCTTTATACAATATTAAAGTCTCAGATTGTTCATAGGTATACAGGTCACCTAGTCTATTCATTGCAGTGGATGTTTAGATGTATTAGGTGAACATAACAATTCATAATATCCAATTTATTTATCACTATCATATTGACAGACATGTGCATTGTTTCCAGCATTCTGCTACCACAACTCATGCTGATGTAAAAGACACCCTTTCGCATATTTGTTTCCTTACCATGGTCTGAGTTTCTCTAGAGTATCCACTGACTAACAGAATTGTGAGGCCATAAAGTATTAGCATCTTTTCCCCGTGGTCCCTAAGCATAGATGCCGCATGTAACAGGCATGTCATGGCCATCTGATCATGAGCACTTAGTACACAGTGTCCCTGCACAAGGTCCTTAAATAAGTCATGAGAATTTGGTGACAGTTTCTGGCACACAGTAGGCGCTCAATAAATCAGGACACTGGTTAATGGTTTGCTCTACCTCTCCTAACCAAAGTTTTTGGTTCCACCAGGCCTTCCTCAAAATTGTTTAATAAAGTGAGGAAACCCTTTGAATAAAAACGGTGATGGAGTATATTGCCTAATTAGCTGTGCTCGTAATTAAATTGCAACAGAAACGGCCTGTACGCACTTAACTAGGCATTTATTACAGCTTAATAAGGTAACGATTGTATGATAAATGCGTGCTACTTGATTACAAGCAATAGATTCTCTGAGCATTAATAAATGCTGGTGACAGGCTAACAATATTATAAAGTTTGTAGAGTTTCTTATTTACTCCCTCATACATTTCTTTACTTTTTTCCATATAAAAAAGTGTCAATTGTTTATACAAACACAATGAAATAATCTGTGGTTCCTTGCCACAGTTCATCTCTGCTACCAGCTTTGTGATTAAGCATGGGTGGGATCAGATGCCACCTGGAGTGGTCACTTACAGTGGGAGAGCCCTTAGAAGCCAGCTGGTTCACATCCTCATGGGAAACCCGAGGACCAAAGCAGAGGCGTGCCTTGCCCAAGGACACACAGGCAAGAGTTTCAGAACAAGAACCCAGCCTTGCTGACATATTTTTTCAATTACAGTTGATATTCAATGTTATTTTTTATTAGTACCACCTGGCACCATACATAGTTATTACAATATTATTAACTATCCTCCCTATGCTGTACTTGACTATTTTCTACTAATTTGCACTGCTTAATCCCTTCACCTTTTCACAATAACCAAGTGCCCATCAATAGACAATTGAATAAAGATGTGGTGCACATATACAATGGAATATTACTCAGCCCTAAAAATAGAAAAAGTCTGACCTCTTTTTATGTATTCTTTTCTCCCCACAACACAGGTATGTGCTTTGGAAAGCTAGTCTTCTCATTAATGGGAAAAGGTCTCTTTCTCTTCCCTGAACAGGGGAATGAGGGCCCGACATTCACATTAAGATGTAAATGACTGATAACACAATGCTTTTCAGCTAGTGAGTGGTGACCCAGATGGCAGAAGAAACTAATAGCATTAAGGCCAGCGGTATGCCCCAGCCAGCTCCTATAGGATCATATTGCCAGAGACAAGCATGCATGTCTCTTTCCGGTTCCACAGTGAAGTCAAATTGATAGCTTGAAATCAGCTCTGGTATACAAGTATTGACACAATAGAAAGCAGCAAATGCCTTAAATCGAGGCCTTATTTTTTTCTTAAGTGATTTAATGGCAAACCACTAATTAGAGCCCTCTGGGTCTAAAGTGAGTGGGTAACAAGGAATAAGGGAGAATGCTGGAGGTTGGCTTTGGTTGAGTTTGATCAAGGCCAATAGGGCAACTTTCTAATTTAGTCAAGAGTTGTTCTTGGGCACAGCTTCTATCTCCAAAGTCTTTCTGACCCAAATCCATGCAACAGACATTTTTTAATACAGAAAGGAGACAAAAAGGCTACAGAAGACTTTGGAACACACTTCTGCTCGATTAATGCTAATTAGCTGTCCAAGATAGATAGGTAGGTAGATAGATAGATAGATAGATAGATAGATAGATAGATAGATAGATAAGAGATAGCGATCTATAGATATATGTATGAAAGAGATTCTTCATTGATTGGGTATAAAATATTATATGTGCCAAAAAGTGTAGATGTTTTAAGATTTATAAAACTGAGGGATAAATGTCAAAAATTTTTACTCCAAACATTATTAATAATCACCTTCATTTAATTAAAACTCAATAATTACATCATTGGATCAAAGAAAATCCTTCCTAAATGCATGCAATAGACAAAAAGAAGAAAAAAAAACCCTAAACTTAATTTTTTATTAAATCAAGCCATTTGGTTCTTTGTCACATTAAAAGACTAAAGAACAATAATAATTGTATGGTCCCAATAATATGAGCCAGCATTTCAGGATAGGAATTGGAAAATAAAGGGATATTGTATCAAGTGAGAAATCATATGTTTAAATCAATGACTTACATGCTTTATTACTGACACACTGTAAAGCCAAGGGGAATTAGAGAGGACCCAGCACTATGTGTCCTTCATACTATTTGGGGCTATTTTTGAAGTCGAGGCCCTTGGAGCTGAAGCAACCTCTCTGCCTCCCATGGTTCTACGATGATATCCACTTCCTACGACAGCAGAGGATGTGAGCTCTCCCTCGTCAGGCCTGGGACATGGTGACTGGCCTAGACCAGGAACTCCAGACCTCTGTGGCAAGCAGGTCGATGAACACCTCCACAGGTAGTTCACAATCCCCAGGTAATTCGAATGTGCAGCCAGGACAGAGAACCACTGTCCTTTCAGTCTTGTCCTGTCTAGATCTCTCCTGCAGGGTGAGCATGCTTCTCAGGGTTATTATCAAAGTGCAGAGGACAGCACTGCTGTCCCCTTCCCTTTTCTCCCACAATGTGCCTCTGCTTAGAAAAATGCTCTTTATTGTTATATTATTATGTCATTTATACCTAAAATCATTCTGCTAGGTAGGTATTATTGTCATATTTTATAATAAAGATGGTAAAAATAGTGTCTGCTCAAACTAGATCAATACTGGTTGAAAGGGCCTGACTTCACTCAGGTCCAATGCTTTGACACCCAGAGCACCCCAACCCCACTTGTGAAAAGTGCTGATACCTGGGTCTCGTTCCACAAGATTCCGATTTAATTGCTGAGTCCTGGTCATCACCATTTTTAAAAAACAATTCCAAAGGATATCCTAATACTTAACCAGTATGGAGAAACATTAAGCTGGAATTCATAGTCAAAACTCCTGAACAATCCCAGAAAAAGATGCCCAACATCATTAATCATTAGGAAAATGCAGATCAAAACCACAATAAGATACTATTTGACACAATTAAGATGGCTATTATCAAAAGAACAGAAAATAACAAAGATGTGCAGATGCTGGAAACTTCATGCATTATTGCTGGGAATACACAATAGTCATCGTAGGCTGGAATTCTCAAGCACGGTTTGCAGAAATAGCACATTTGAACTCCTTGAACTAGACCTAGAATGTGGCAAGAAAATCCTCAAACATAACTATTTCCCTAGAAGTGGTACTCACATTTTTCCTCCTGCCTAATTTCTCAAAAAGTATTCACTGAGGCTCTCCATGGACATTGGGTTCCATTCAGTGGGCCTCACCCACCAGGGGACCACCCACTGGAGCACCTTTGAGTCAGTTTCCAACTGAAAATGAGACCCACACTATTACCCAGCCTCAAGTTGCAATACCTACTTCATTCCTAAACCCCTGGGCTCCAAGCCATGAAGAGACAGAGATGCAGAGATGAGCTTTATCTACATGCTGCTTATGTAGGGGTGACTCCAAACCCTTGAAACAAAGGAATGAGCTCTGTGTACAGACAAGTTGACTGACTACTCCCCAAGATCTGGACCCAAAAGTGGCCTTTTCACCAGCGTCTAGGAAGAGAAGAGCGAACCCTAGGTGGTAGGCCAGCGGCAGGACCCACCCTGCATCGGTCTGTGTCAAACATGTTTCCCTCAGAGAGGGTGTTAGTGAAAGTTATGATTAAAAATCATAACATGTGCTCTTGTGTGCTTAGAATCTACAACAATTCAGGCCAGAGTGTCTTTACTAATGAGAATGTTAGAAATTATTTTTTCTCTCGTGTTTTTCTAGGATATTAGAAACAAGAACATAGTCTAATTCAGTCATTTGGGGTATTTTATTAACTAGATAGATTTCCTTTTTTTTACAGATTAAAATGTGGTCTCCATCTGGGACCAACCTGGGACTCCTAGGCAGCGGAATTGTTTGCTGGTGAGTCTCTGCTACTCCCAGGAGAGAATTCTGTCTGAGGTCCCTTCGCTGCCAGGAATTCAGAGGAGCCAATCTGTGCTCTTTAACCAGAGAAGAGGCTAAAAACCCAAATAAATCCCATTCCTGAAGCCTTTCCCTTACAAATTCAAAGTGAGTGTGAGGGTGAAAAACCTCTCACTCCCAAGACAGTTCTCTCGAAGTCTGCTTCTTCATAATTCAGAGGACTTTCAACCTAGGAACATCTTCAGGCCAACAAGGGGAAAACAAGACTCACTGAATTCCTCCAGAATTTTCCCCAAGAGATGCTTTAATAATTGCACTATAATCCTCACCTTCAGCCAAGTGAAGTCCAGCAAGCGCTGGCATGTGCCTTTCCAACACCCAGCTGGGCAGCTCTGAGTCAGCCCCATCATTGCTCTGGGTCTCAGTTTCCCTTCAGACAAAAGAGGGTAATGAAATCCAACACATCTACCCCAGAAAACAAGTCATCAGGATGTCATTAAACAAATGTAGCTTATGAAGGTACTTAGAAAAAAAGTCTAATGAACTCTACGAACTCAAAGTGTTTTCACATTTACAACGCTCACACGGCCATTAGTGCAGGCACCCATCCACCCTGGGGATGGGGAAATGAGGAGTGGCTTGTGGCATTTGGCAACAATTTCCACCATGGATAAAAACACCCACCTTGGCATTTTTAATAGCTGGCCCAGAAGAAAAAGTCCTTTTTTCTTGAAGCATTAAGAGAAAATGTGCATGATTATCATCTGTCTAAAAAAAATGGGGAAAGAAAGAGGGAGGAGAAAAGGAATACAGCTGAGCTGACACCAAGAAACTCACCATTTTATTCTGCACAATTGAACTTCATTAATCATAGAAAATCAGAGATGGAAAAGACCTATTAGGTCACCCCATCTATCCCTCTGAAAGCATTAAAAGCTTTCAAATGAGACGGAAATCGGAGGTCCTGATTGCCGGTGGTCATTAAAGATGTTTTTTGTGTGTGTGAAGAAAAACGTTAACCTTCATGTCCCTGACAAATTACACTGTAGGTGGTGACAGGCTGCCTTTGCCAGAGCACCCGGGCTCTGGGGAGGGAGGTCACCACCCCTTAGCATGAGTGTCCCTAAGTGGCTTCTTTGGGGGCCCCTATTTGATAACCACTACTCACTACTGAGGGGGTTATGGGGAAGAGTACCCTGCTCTGTCTCTGCCCTGCCTGCATGACAAGAGGAATGCAGCTTCCCCTCCAAAAACACCTTCCTTTCAGGTCCCGCTTCTCACCAGGAGCCTTCCTGTTCTTGCTGGCTCTCAGCCTGGTCCCTTTTGCTGAGCCTTCACAGCCTTAATTTCTGGGCAGAGCACCCACTGTTTCATGATGTCCCAGATATGTTTGTCCCTTCCCTTAGCAAGTGACCTCCTATCTTTCTTTTAGAGAGTTGTCCTTCTCTCACTTCATGAGGCTCTCGTGAGGCAGGACTCCACATTTTAGTTCCTAAGAGTTGTGACATGCCCCAGACCTGCCTATCATAATAGCTTAAGCTTCTCACTACAGTTATTGGCCAAGAACGAGTACATGGCCCAAGCCACTCCAATATCGGTCATTCTCTGGCATTTTATACATGAACTCTGAGAGAAAGTGCTTTCCTCCAGTGTCACTAAGGTGGCGTGATACAAATCTGACACTGTAGTGGCTACCCCCACTGCATATACATAGCCCATCTGATCAGAACAGACTGAAGACAACACATGGGGAGGCAGAGAGAGAACTGTATGCATCTCATGAATCCCTAACGGCAACCACCCCTGTTTTCCCAGTTCTTCCAGGCAATAAATTAAACTTCTTCACTTCAGCTACTTTGAACTTGGTTTCTCTCATGGAACCCATGGAGTCTGGACTACTAAATGCCCACCAGGTGCCTGTCACCCTATCCTTATCAGTACATGAGAGTCTTGACTCGAAATAGGATGACAGCTCCTGGGGGAGGGGGGGGCGGGAAGACATGCCTTCCCCTCTCTTCAGTGCTACAGACCAAGCCCCGCTTAGTAGATCGTTATTAAGTGGTAGATACTGGACTGTATCCAAGTATCTTTGCCAGTAGGTACTTGACTTTACTTTTCTTTCTTGTAGGGACTGCTGGTGACTGAGAAGCATCATGAGTCATACCCCCAACCTACTGGTTGATGTCACCCTAAGAAGAGCAATACAATCTTCCCAGGACATACATCCTCTTCTAAGGATACAATAAACATGGTTGAGCTGGCTGAAGTATCTTCCAACCCAGCAAATCTCTCCTGGCACTGACCTCTCTCCCTTTCCCCAGGACATCTTTTGCTGTGGCTTTTGTTCAGAGCTCTGATTTGCATTTTACATAACATGTGTGAATTTGCTCACACCAGCCAAAGACTGATCCCTTGATTTCCTTCTTTTTACATCTTCTTTCTGTTGTGGTTGACAGTCAGGTCCAGTTTGGCCCTTCAGGACCAAGGACAGAATTTGATGGGGGGAACTTTTAATACAAAAAGCAAAGGAGGCATCTGGCATCAGTCCAAAGGCTCAAGGTGACAAGAAAAATTAGTCTCAGTGACATAGGAAATAACTGAAGATAAAACCTTAAACAAAACTGTAAAACTTGTGTGTCCTCTCCTTCCCCTGTGGTATAACCCCTGTCTGCACCCCTTCTCATTGCCCATGCTCCAAAGTCACCTTCTTCTTTTTGGCTTCCAAGGATTCCCAAAACCTTTACATGGCCAACCTTGGATGGGCATCAAAAGCTATCTAGTGAAAGCCAATCTTTATTAATCATCCCAGGGGTGGGCTCTATGTTTTGTGTATGTTTTTTAACACTCAATCCAATAATAATAATAATAATACCAACAAAGACTTAAAAAAAATTCCAAGGTGCCAGGCACTGTTTTAACTGCTTTACAAAGATCAATTCACTTAATCTTCACAATAAACCTTGGAGAGAGAGCTAATATAATCATCATCAGTGAGGTTAGGTAATTTGCTCACATCTACACAGCTGATAAATAACAGTGCTAGGATTGTTTTTTACCAAGAAACTATCTGAAGTCAACAGAATTAGGAAGTTGCATTATTTCAAATTGGAGTTCAATCGGGATATTGGTAGTTTTGGAATAAGTTGAGTGACAGAAATGGGAAATGGAAGTTGGGAAAATAAGTCAGAATGGGCAGGTGGTTGGGGCTCACCTTGTAGAAGTGAACAACAAGAGGGAATTTGGACAGGAAGTTGGAGGTTGGGAAGTCTGGATGCCCACAGCATCCAGCAGGTCAGTTGGAGGGCAGTCAGCAGACACTGCCATAGGGGAGGAGCAAAGACGTCAGGGGCTCCTCAAGGTATAGTGGCCTTAGACTGGCCCCAGATGGCCAATGGAAGCATGATCCCAGGGAGAATGGCCCAGATGAGAGGGGAATAGAGACCCCAAACAGGGCTCCAACAGTTGTTTCTGTAGAGGAATACAGTCTGAGTTTCAAATGATAATGCAATGATTAGAATGTGGGAGATCTATATATTATAATAATAAATTATTTTGATAATTTTAATTATCCTTAGTAAAACAGATGATTTATATTTCATTGCCCTACTACAATAAAATTAAGTTGTTATAACTTTAATTGTTATATATAATATAGAATCAATACTACAAATGAAAAGAGGTCTGTTATAAAAACAAACACATGATTTAGTTAACAATTAAACTTGGGGTTTTATTTTGTCTTGTTTTTTTTTCTTTGCCTCCAGGCTGATTCTAAACTTTCTCAGGCAGAGGTCTATTCTGCAAAATTTTGTTCCCTGTTGCAAAGTCAGGACGTGTACGTCCCCTGAGTGGGTGGCTGGTAGGCAGACTGTCAGGAGGATGTGACCTCCTGGTCCTTGACAAGTCAGCCTCAGCAGAGAAAGGGCTTGCCTCCACTTTAAAAAGCAACTTTATTAAGGTATAATTTACCTATAACATAAGGCACCCATTTTGAGTGTAAAATTCAATAAGTTTTGACAAATTTGTACATTCCTTTGACCATTATCAAAATGCATGAATATTGAACTGAATATAAACAAATGCAAACATGTGTAGTTTATTCAAATTAAGTTTCCTAATGATAAAGAATGTGATAAAAAATAATTCAACCCAAATCTACACAGATTTGTTGACAAGGAGTTCAAAAGCATCTAGTACAATGCCTGGCATATTAGGCTTGATAATAATTTGACCAAAAAAGTGAAAAAAATTTTTATATGCCAAACACTGTTAGACTCAGTAAGTGATATGCAACAGAGTAATGATAGCAACTGCTGAATTAGGAGGTAGAAAGTGATGCAAATCCTGAGAGAGGAACACACTATTGTGGAAATTAAAAGAAAGAAATGAGGGAATACAAGTGTAGAAACTTGAAAATCATTTATGGTCGCATCTGAGGTGAGATCAGATAAATGAACTAGCTTTGAAGGTGTAATTCGGAGTTATCAATGCTAGATTAGCTCTCCAAAGCAACAGTTGTAGCATAGACACAGAAGCCTGAAAGCCTGACTCGTAAGATACCCCTAGGAAAATAACAACCAAACAAACAAAAACAAAACAAAAGCTAAGAAGGTAAGTTACTATGCACTTGTGAAGTCCCACTACCCAACATGTCCTGCCTGGCTCTCTGACAACAAATACTCCAATAGAGACCAAGGCATGTATTTGCTCAAAGCTTTTACTTCTTATTAAAATACAAAATACATATGGAGCTGTGCTATACAATATTTTCCAGACATGTGTTCCTAAGACAGAAAAACAAATGACGTAGGTTTTGAAGTAAGGCGTATAAGTTACAAAACGCCCAAGAAGAGAGAGGGGGATTGTCCAAAAGGGATCTGGGAGCAGGAAACAAGCAGATGTTAGTCATTCACTGACATGAGAGTCTTGCTCCAGTTAACCCTGAAAGTTGATTTACTGGGATAGCACAGCTTACAGCTATATCTTATGAAGCAAATAAAAAGGTTTTGCTCAGACATCCTGCCATGCGACTTCTCTCTATCACTAGCTGAGACTATCTCAAAGTGACAGCTCTCTGCAGCACTCCTCATCACCCTATTGTGGGAGCCTGGATCCCAAGAGATTAAGCCTTGGCTGCCATTACCAATGTGACTACAAAAGAAGCCCAAATTGTGGAGTACAGTGGGATGGATTAAATGTCTATCAGCCCTCATTCATTTGATTCTTTGTCTCAGTACTCCTCAATTATGGGAAAATCTTAACCCTGTGGTTAAGGTTATTTTGGGATCCAAGAATATCTTCTGCCAAAGACCGAGAGTAATATGTACCATTAGGATCCAGCAGTTGAGTGCAGCTGTTTTCTGAGGCTGTGTTTCCTACAAGACGAAAAAGCAGGCTGCCTCTCTCAGAGGTACTGATGCGAAGAGGGCAAAAGGGTAATCATGGGCAGTTCACACAGCAAGCTGAGACTCTGGAATCTCAGGTCCACTTAAGATATTTCGGACATTCTCGGAGCCTCAGGGACCTGGAAAGCACTTTGCCTTTAGTCAAGTGAACTCTAAACATGTCCACTCTTCTTGAGTCTTCAACTCCCAGGTTTGACTCCATCACTCTAGGAAGACTGAAAATCTTCTAAACAAGAAAGTTAAAATACATTTATTGCTCATCCCATGTGTGCTAGAACTCTGCTCTTGAGAAAGTGACTTCTTGATTGGAAAAACAAGACACCCAGTAATGAAAACATAGCCAATAAGAGAGGGACACAACCAGGACCAAAGAAATTCCAAGATAGATAATATTCCACAGAGTGGGAAATTATTTTTTTATGATTTAATATGGAGAAAGTTGGGGGTAAGACTTCCCATTCATCTTACAATCAACAGAAATTTAATTTTCTATACCCAACTCAGATTTCCCAGGCTGTAATTTTCTTTCATGGAGCCCCCTACAGTCTGTTTTCTACAGACATAGAAAATAGCTCACCATCAACCAATTCATTGAGTTCAACTGATTCCTAGGAGTAAACTGTCCTTTAGAAAAAAAGTCAGAAATGCCCTTTTCAAATGTTCCTTTCCCATCCCCTTTACTGATTCTTTTTTTAAGCTCTTCTTTGTCATCTTAGTCTCTAAATGTAGATTTCTTTAATGTTCTGACCTTGGTCTTCATCTATACTTTTTACATATTCTTTCCTGGAACTCTCAACCACTCTCAGAGTGTTAGAATTGCTAAAAGATCTTACAATTCTGTGGAAATTATTTGAGACCAAGAAAGAATAACTGACTTTCTGAGATAATACCACAACTTTGTTTTGGTACTAGTAATAGAATTTCTGTCCATAACAGCACAATTCAAATCAGGAAACTGACTTACATGGCTTTTCACTGAACTGGTTGATGGGATGTTTTAAGATTATGTAGACTGTGCTCTAGCCTTGTGCTATTCAAAACAACTTTAGCCTGATGATCATAAGTTCAAAGATGAGCATCTGCCTTTTGGCAGAACATATTTCTTCTTGGGTCATCTAATATCAGTGCTCCTAAGAATAAACTTTTTGGAGCTATTTTATGAACAACGTAGACTCTCTTTGGCCCACATTTTCAAACACAAATCCTCTATCCCTTTTCTTGTAGCAATGAACTAAGAGGTCTAGTATATCTGTCAAATGAAAGAAAAATATATAGCTCCTTAATTTCCTCTCCCTTTTACTTCCTTCATCTCCCAGGCAAAGCTAAGATTCTTTGGGAATGGATAAGAGGTCGTGACAGTGCTCACAATTGGCCCTAATAAACAGAATAACAAGGTCACTAGTTTACTCATTTTATCCAGGCCCCGCTACTAACTCACTGTCCAAATAACGCCCAGCAATCCATTCTACCCTCAGGAACACAATTTCCTTAATTGTCAAATAAGAGTAATATCTACCCTGCCCACCTAGACTGGTCATTCTTTCTAAACCAAATACCTACATGCATATGTTAAGTCTAAGTGTGCTTATGAATGCTATGGCCCTTTATTCTTCCACAACCTTTCAGGATAAATATTACCATTATTTACCCAGGTATTGAAGACAGATCCAGCCAAGAGAAGTCCCAAAATCTACTCTTTCAACACAACCAGTTGACCCCCTTTTCATAATATTTTGTGAAATCTTCCCCTTCTTTATCCCTTTTCCCTACTTTAAAATTTTACCATGCTTCATCTGGATTATTCCAATTGTTCCTGATTGGCCTATCTCTAGGCCTGAGCTCCTTGCCTCCATCTCAGCCCTGCCAACTCATTCTCCACTATTACAAAAATGTCATTCATAAAAACTTAAATTTGATGATATCATCCTCTGCTTAATATCCTTCAATTGCATTGTATTCATGAAAATAGCCACATTCTTGGTTAACAGTAAAACACCCCTCACTGTCCCTATCCTCACAAATTGGTCCTTGCTTATACCATTTCCTCTACATGGATCTCCACCTTTCTTCCTTATCTCTCTCTGACTTTTCTCACCCACATCCTCACAAGCTCAATTTTCCTGACATTCTTCATATCCTCCTATATCATTACTCCTGATAGCTAAAATATGTACACCTTCTTCATATTCCCATAGTGTCATGTGCCAAGAACTGTGAAAAGTCTGAAGTTTTATCTTACCTGCAAACTAATAAGTTAGCCTGCCACAGTTTCATGGATGCTAAAAGGGGAGCATAAGACTCCTGAGCCAGAGATGAGGAACAATTTATTACTCATAGCATCGTAGTAGCAAAAGTACCAGCATTTTCTCTAGTTTCCCATTCCTACAAGGCAACTCAAAAGGGACCAGAGGTCACTGGCATAGTGAGTGATGTTACAGGACAGGAAGTCCCAGCTTAGGAAAGCCAAATATTTTATAATAGGTAGTAAACCCACCAGTTCTTTTCCCCATAGGAAATGATTCTCTATCTTCTAAGACTGTTTGTCACACTAACATCCTTAAAAACATAGTCCAAAATAAGGGACAATCAATACCTCACTTAAAAGATAGGCAGAAATTTGAGAAACTTATTGAGAAGTGTCTTCCAACACACTGAACATTCTTCAATCACAGCATAATGCTGAGTTCTTGCTATTCCCATATCTGTCACTAGATTTTGAACTTCTTGACAATAGAGACTAAATATTGTTATAAGAGGCTTTATATCATGTATGATGTATAGTTAGCATCTGAAATATACTAGCTGAATAGCAATAAGATAATTTAATCTAAGAAAAAATCTGAAACATGTACTGCTCTGCAGACTCCTAATCAGGAGATTCAATTAGACAGTGGAGGTGGAATTTTCTAGAAAGTTATAATAAACTATTTTTCAAAGTAAGATGTTCTAATAAGTCTTGAGAAATTTCTCCAATGACTTTTTGTCTTATTTTAAAAATTAAGTAGCTGAATTCTAAGATGTATTTATTACTCAAAGCCTTGCCTATACGTCTCCGTTTTCTAGAACATCTGAACAATTCCTATGAGGAAACACACTCCGAACCCACACTGTCTTCACAGGACAATTGTTGATAGGAATGGTTGCACTTTCATGGGCTCCCTCAGCTACATGAACAGGACAGAAATTCTTCTATTCGATTGCCTTACATGTCTCCATCCTTCTCCAGCCAAACCCTCCATGCCTGGTCTCTCCATTTCTCCCCCATCCTTCTGTTACACAGTGGCCACACTATAAAACGTTTCCTTCCTGGGATGCGGGAAAGGGTGGCATCATCTTCTCATGCCCAGGCTCACTGGTGGAGCTAGACTTCTCTGAGAGTCATGGGGACAGTGTTCTGCGGCACACAGAATTGAGGGGAGAGTTAGGAGGTTTGGATATTGATACTAAAGTAACAAAAACAATTAACCTTAGACATTCAGAGGGTGGTCTGGCTCAGAACCAGCTCAATCTGCAGGTATTATACATGTTTCATATGTCCCAAATTATCACTCTCATTGACCTATTCTTTCCCACCTGCCTTCAAATATCCTTACCCCACCTACTATTTAATAAATTAGCTGCTTTGTCTCAAGAAGATGATGGTGATAGCATAAATATAATTTAAGAAGAGAAGAGAAATAGGGGGGAAAGTGTTCACCTATTGTCCTTTTACATTTGCACATCATTAAAAACATATATGAGCTTTATTATATTTTATTATCTTTTAATGGGGAACATTTTTAAGCATTTATAATTATTGCCACATTGATGTCCTTAGGCTTTAACACTATTTTCTAAGATTCATTGGCATTCCCTTAATTTTTTGTCTTTAGCTGCTTTGATTTTTTCAGCTATCTAGAAAGTTATGTATCTGTTTTAGTTATATTAATGTATATATTTTTAATTTTGCTGAAGTGTGATATATACAGAAAAGTGGGTATTATATATTTCTATCTCATATTTTTAGAAATATAAAGCTATAAAAACAACAAGCATCTCAAGAAACAGAACACTTGCCGATATCTCAGGAGCCCCCCTTGTCCTCCATTCCAGCCTCTGGTCCTCCAAGGGTAATCGCTCCCCTGATTTTTAAGAGCATGGATTAGTTTTGTGCTTTATATAAATGGAATCATCCAGTATGTACTCTTTTGTGACTGGCTTCCTTAGCTCAACATTATATTTATGAGTTATGTCTGCATTGCTTTATGTAGTTACAGTGCATTCATTCTCATTGCTACATAGTAGTCCTTTGGGTGAAGGTACCACAATATATCTATCCATCTGACTGTTAATGGGCATTTTTGTAGTTTCCAGTTTGGGAGCATTAAGAATAGTGCTACTTCTGGCTTCTGCTTGAGATGTAGAAAGCTAGAAAGAGAATAACTCCCACTCTTACAACAGAAATGCTGCACAATCTACAAATTCACAATTCTGCATGAATTTGTCAGTGATCTGAGCATGCAGAACAAACAAGTGATCTAAAATATACGTAAATGCAGATGTGTGCAAGGAAAGATAGACATGCGCACTTGCTGACCTGGGGCAGATGCTTCCAGACATTGGTAAGAATTCAGCTAAAGTCGTTATTGAACTGTTAAGGCCAAGTCATGGATATCAAGAGGATACAGAATCCTGAGGATGCAGATATATTCGAAATCCTCTCCCACGCGTGGGCCTTTCTCCATGTACCTACCTTGTGATCACAAATGGACGGGTGAGAGTTCTGAAGAAGCATCTCCTTGAAGTGCAAGCCTAAAACAGCTGCTTCCCAAGGGGCCTGACATGCCATCCTGATTCCCATGCCTATGGCCTCTTTACAATAAAAGCCTCAAACTGCTTGAAGAAGGCAACACACACTTTCTCACCTACGGCAACAGTGAGAGGCCCCTGAATCTCGGGGAAGAGAACAGAGAAAATAGAACTTCAACTTCAGGACTGGAGCAAGGACCCAGAATTATCCCAGGAAGCGAACAGGCCAAGAATTGCACCCAGGAGAGGGGCAGGAGCACTGAAAAGACCACAGCCCTTAGGCCCAGAGACCCACTGTCTGTTCCAGACTAAAGATTAATGAGAAGAACAGAGGATACACCTGCTCCCCACCACAGGCCAAGAGGCATACACAGCAAGTAATTGTAGCATCCTGTGGGTAGAGGGACAAAAGCAGGGAAGAAGTGCTCTTTTTCTGAAGCATAGCATAAGGGGAAAATCTAAAGTTAAGAGTGAATTAGACATTGAGAAAAACCCTCTGGCAAACAGAAACCCAACCTCGAGACAGGGTGGTGCTTGAAGAATTTGAAGCATGTGATACATTAAAGGTAACCATAGCAACAATGAATCATAAATCTTGCTCAACTCCTAATCCATTCATGCAAATCCCTAAACTAAAGTTCTAACAGAAGGAAAGTATATCCATCTTCAAGCATATAAGCTTCTTACTTCAGCCTCAAGTGTCCTGCACAAGATGCGTCTTACAACAAAAACTTACGAGGTATACCTCCCTCGAAAAGAAAAGAGAAAAAGCTGTTGAGATAGTGCGATGAACAGAATAGATACACATATAACACAGATGCTAGAACTATTAGAAAATTTAGAATAACTATAATTAATATGTTAATGGCTCTAATAAAAAGATAGATACCATAAAATATCGGATAGGCTGTGTTAGCAGAAAATGAGAAAAAAGAGCCAAGTGGAAATGCTGGAAATGAAAAGACTCTAACAGACATGAAGAAAGGCTCTTATGAGCTCATCCGTAGACGCGACACGGCTGATGAAAGAATCAAGGCATTCAAGGCATTACCCAAACTGAAACAGAAAAGACTAAAATAGTAATACCAGTACTATTATTAATAATAATAAAAACAGCACAGAAAAGCTATGAGACACAAAAGTATAACGTATGTATAGCTGACTCTCAGAAAATGAACAGAGAGAGAATGAGACACAAGAAATACATGGAGAGCCTTTTATTATAGTGGGCTGAGAATTTTCCAAAATTAGTGATGGGTATGATGCCGAGCAAGAGGAAAAAATAAAACAAAATTAGGTACACTATATAAAAACTACTAGAAACCAAAGACAAAGAAAAATCTTGAAGGCAGCCAGAGAAAAATGACATCTTCTCTATAGAGAAATGAAGATAAGAACTACAACAGACTCCTCATCAGAAATAATGCAAACCAGAAGGAAATGAGATGGCATTTTTAAGTATTTTTTTAAAACCCTATCAATTTGTTGTACTCAACAGAAAAAGTCTTTTGAAATGAATGAGACATACTTTCTCAAAAAAAAAGAAAAAGGGAGAATACATTGTGAGAAGCCCAGGATTTAAAGAAAGATCAAAAAAAGTTTTAAAGGCAGAAGAATATGATATCAAACAGAAACAGGAAGGTAACTGAAAAAGAGAGATGAAAACAGAATATATATTTAAAGAAACAATAACATCTTCTTTATTCTTATTTTAAAGGCTCTAAAAGATAACTGTCTAAAGCAAAAATAGTAGCGGTGTCTTGTTTATAGTATATGTAAAAGTAAAATGTACAATAAAAATATACAAATATAAAAGAGAAATGGGGATGACATTCACGTGACTGAACAGAGTCTGTTGTATTTCCCAGAAGTTAACTCTGTACTCCCTGAGCCCCCGTGTGTATGGGATTACTGGGGTGACCAGAAGTGCACTTGGCCTGGAGAAAAGGCAGGCCAGCTCCCCATCCGCTGGAACTCTCAGCACCCAGGCTAGACGAAGTGAAAGCACAATCATCCCCCAGAGTCAAGGGCCATAGAGTCCCTGACAAACAAGTCCAAGGAGAAAGGCAAGTTAGCTATTTTATGTACTCCTGCTGCATACTGTTCTTTCGGCCTCAACATACTTTTATTCAGACGGAGAAAGATCCCACATTTACTCTCCTGGCTCTAATTCCACCTCTCTTCTAGAGTCCCAGCTCTGGGGACAAAACGTCTCTCTGTAGAAATGGAAATATTCAGGCCACACGGACTATGGAAGGAAGTGTTCCCCATGGCATTTTTGTTTTCTTGCTCTCTTCCACCATACCAAAGGAGCTCACTTAGAAGTAAATTTACAACAGAACTAGAAATCCAATCTCTCGGGCTGGAAAAAAAAAAAAAAAAGCTGGAAGAAAAAGCTGCTAAGAAAAGCTCAGGAAGGTAAAATTTGAGAAAGGAATGGCTGCAATTTTGATCGTGTGTCAAATCCGCAACGGCTGAGTGATCTCTGGGAGCTGCCTGCTGCTGCCGCCCAGCTCTAGGGGTGCAGAGCTGAGCTAAAGAGGTTGGCAGGTGGCGACAGAGACAGGGCAGGACTGGCGTAGGCAGCTTCTGACCAGGAGGCAAGGGGCAGGCTGGGGATTTGACACAGGCCCACTTCTACTCCAGAGCTGCCTGCACCATTCTATCATGACCCAATAAGACGTGAACCTGGAGAGCCACATTTGTAAGGCAACAAGCAGCTACCTGTGTGAGATCTAGGCCTCAAACACACAGCAAGACCAAATCCTCTAGTGACAGCCACCTCAGGTAGGAGGGCAAAAGCAGCTGGCACCTGGGAGCTGCTCTGGAAATGCCAGCCTTGCACAGGGAGCCTGGAAGCAGCCACGGGCAAATAGCTACACATAGAGTACAAAGTCACCACCGATGCACTTCTGAGGTGGCCCCTTATGTCATCCTGCATGTGTCCAGGAGACGGTCCTGGTGAGGGTGCTTCACAGGTGAGCGTAGGCTGCTCCTTCACACGCTCCACTCCACCTCCTAAGACTACACTGAGTCATTGTCCACAGGAAGCCAAACTTGCGAACGCTGAGCCTCGCCACAGAGTGCCCCTGCGACAAGCAAGCCTCAGAGCTTCTACGTGCAACTCAACAGGGTAGAAACCCTGACACCACTGAGAACCTCAGAACACTGGTTAACTCTACTGTCCCTGCCTGAAAATAAAACATTTCCTCCGCCAAGGCCAACCGACCCATCCTTCAATGTCACCTTGTTCCTCCCCCACAAACCCTCCTCTGACCACGTCATTACAAACCTGATCCCCTTAAGGGATTGTCTAATACTTAGATATAATTTCCCACTTCACAAATAGGCAAAGATAAAAATACCCAGTCCTGGCAAATTTGAAAAGAAATAAGGCATTTGCACATGCACCGAGTGTGTGTAACCATTGATCCACTTCTCTGAGGCTAGTTAAGCAATATGGATAAAATAGAGAATATATATAACCCCAGACTTGGGATTCCTCTCTAGGAATTTTCCCAACAGGGACACTTCTGGTCAGGGATGTTTGCTGAAAGGCAGCTCCTATTGAGGGTAAGTCTGGAGACATTTCCTGGCTCTGGTTCCTGCTGTTTAGAAGTTCAAATACCCTCTCAACGTCAGTTTTTGCATCTGCAAAATGGGGTTACACACAGGGCTGATGTAAGATTACATGATATGATGCATGTAACCTGGCAAATAATGAAAACCCAGTAGCTTTCCATTATTTCCATTTTATTGTAATTCAAATATTTTTCATAAACTGAGATAGCCATCAGTAGGATTTGATCAGAAGCATTGTTATAGATTTATGCAGCCAAATACCATTCAGGCTTTTAACAGAATACTAGCTTTATATACATATTGAATTTTTTAATAAAACAAATTTCAGAGGAGCCAGCATATGTATAGTTCTCTGGGTCTGTGTGTGTGACTGTGTGTCTGTGTGGTGTGTATGTGCGAGTTTTCTGTGATTGCAGAGTGTGCATGTGAGTTCTGTGTGCACATTTTCAGCATATGTATAAGAGATCTGCGTGTGTCTGCAGTGTGTGCATGTGTGTGTTTCTTTGGTGCATGTGAGTTTTGTGTGTGTTTGGCATATCTGTGTGTAAATTCTGTTTGTGTCTGTAGTGTGCATGTGACTTCTGTGGGCATCTGTGCTATGTGTGTATTTGCAGGGTGTGTGAGATGGGGGGTATATCTGTGAGGCATATGAGTTCTCTGTGTGCATTTGTGGTATATTTACATGTGAGTTCTTTGTCTGTGGGAAGTGTGAGTCTTCACAGAGTATGTGTCTGCAGGGTGTGTGTGAGTTCTGTGTGTGTCTCGATGGGGTGTACATGTGGCTGCAGATGTAGCCAGTAGGGGAATAAGAACCTGGGCTCTGGAGTGAGAGAAACCTGGGTTGCTGCCATAGTAATTCACCCTGTACAAATTATTCATCTCTTCTCTTTCTAGTTTCTTTATTCATTAGATAACTGTCACCTCCCTCCCACGAGCCATGTGAAAATTGAATGGCAGAATGCATGAGAAGCACACAGCACTGTGTCTGGCACACAGTAGGTGCTCTATCGAGTGTAGCAATTGCTCATCATTTTCATATATTCATAAAGATGTGTCTGGACAGATGTTATCTGACATCTTAATCCAGCTGGGTAGTAGAAACTGTTGTGTTTTTAATTTTACCTTTATAATTTTCTATATGTTTGATGTTTTACATTCATATATATCATCTCTATAACACAACAGAAAATACATACTCTTCCCAACAAAATCAAAACCTAAGACTGGCTTCCGTCACCTCCACAGTATAAGTAAACAACCTTCCAAACTTGACCCAGAACCGAGTATCTCTATCTTTCAAAATGCATCTCTCATTCTTCTCTGAAATCCCTATCCTTATTGTCTTATTGTATTTAATCCAGCACATTTGGATTAAAAGCTAAGACTGTGATGCTATGTCCAGAAAGCCCTGCTTTAAATTCCCATGACCTGGGATTGCCCAGTTGTTGGGGCAACTCTCTATCTTAATCCCACTAGAATTGATTTTTCTAATCAGATTAACTTGTCACTTTGGAAGGTACAGTGGTAAGGGGCAGCCCTGTGTCATTCTGTCAGGGTGAGGGGTGGGGAAGTCAGGAGTGATGGAGGGAAGCCCTTGGCAGAGGGGGATTTTGCAGGTGAGCAGCGGGCAGCCGTGGGCTGGGGGAGTAGGGTGGCAGGACGGCCTGCGTAGGTGGGTGGGGTGGTACCAGGAGACTAAAGGAAAAAATTAACTTCCTTTATGATTTGATTCAGGTCAGGTTCTCCCTCAAGGGCAGGGTCCCCATTCAGCATGTTCATCAGAATCACCCAGAGGGCTTATTAAACATGCAGATCCCAGGCAAGACCCTTCTCTCCCCCAGGAGATCCTATAAAGGTGTGAAGTGAGGTTTGAACACCTGCTTCCCAGGTGAGAACCAGATTCTTACTTGTAGAGTAATGAGGAAGGTCCTTGGGGTCAGAATCTCACCATGAAAAATCAAGTGCTTGACCATCTTCATAGCTGTGTGTCTTAGGGGTAGTTACATGACCTCTCTGGGCTCTTCATGCTAGGGAAATAAGAGTAATGGTCCAGAACAAAATGATGATGAGACTGTTGAAGTTGGGCAGTTTCTGTGTAAAATAGAAGCTGGTTGCTTAGAAGTTAAGGACAGTTCTCCCATTGTCGGAGAGGGGGCAGGAAGCTCTGAGGATGGTTTCTGATCCTAGGGTACCCTGGCTCTTTCCCCTGCGTCAGAAGCTTCTGCCCGGCTTTTCCCATTCTGCCGCTGCAGGCAGCCTGTGAGTGTGCTCCACTGCCCCCTGGTGGTCTAATGTGGGAAGGTGAACAGTCTCTTTCCCTGTTGGGCTTTATCCAGGCTCTGAGCAGACAGAGCAGCTGGACCAAAAAGGTGGAGAAGAGAGGGAGTCACAAAAGCTGATCTCTAACATTGTGGGGCCTGAAATGCCCCCCACATACACACACCTGATCTCTGGTGCTCACTGGAGAGCATCACCACTTTGCTTAAGAGTTTCATGTCCCTCAATGCTTCTGCGCCCTAAGCCAGGCTCTTGCTGGGAACAGCACAGTGGGAAGGGGCTGGTGGGAGAGATAAACCTGTCACCTCTGGAACTGGAAGAGTTGAATTGACCCTTGAAACTTTGGTACATACATGATGGTGAGTCCACACAGAATTCTTCACTAAAAAGGGTTAAAAGGCCAACCCTGAGGGAGCACACTGCAGGCTCATAGTAGCCAGCTCTGGGGGAAGGGGGCAAAGCTAAACAACCCCCTACACCTCAGGGGTCTGCTATCTGCAAGGCTGGCTTTGGTCGGAGAAATCCAGCTTCAGCAGCTAGCCCAGGACCCACTGACCACGCCTGACCTGCCGGACCTTCCCTTTCACTTCTTAGGCAATCCCACGCCAGTGGCTGCATCCACCATCAAGCCTGTCCCCTTTCCCCACAGTGAAACACTACCACTCTGTATCCTGTACCCCCATGCACATGCCCCTGAGCTGGACATTTGGGGAGGCTGATGCCCCTGCTTGAGCCTTCTAGAGTCAGAGCCTCGCCTTGGTTATCCCATTCCTCAGTGACCCTGCTGGTGTCAGACGGCAGCCCCGAGGATTTGGGGGAGGGCTAATGACAGAGGCCATAGAGGACTGGATGCAGTCTTCTAACCAAACACACATCTGGACATGGCCCAACCACAGGGAGCAGACATGTGGGATGGCTGTCACACCACTGTCACCTGGCACAGTCTGCCTCAGGTCGCATCAGGAGGGAAGGAAGGAGACTGTGGCATCTAGATGACCCTCTTGAGCACAGGGGAATGAACTAGATGTCCACTGAGGAAGGCCCTTGTTATTCCCATTGACAGGCTCTCCAGAAGGGTAGATTCAGGCCAATCGTCTTTAATGAGGAGATGTGCATGGAGCCTGTTAACAGTCATAGTGCTGTGTAAATATAAAGCCTCACTTCCCCATGATGGCCATCCCTGAACTGGAAGTGATCTTATCAGAGTTGCAGTCACCTCCCTTTCTCCCCCTGAGATTCCCTGCATACCTGCCAAGCAAAGACTGTTTCCCCTATACCTTGGTTCCCACCTCTTCCCACCCCCATGCACATGCCACTCACAACATAGCAGTCACTGTCCTCACAGTTGGCTGGACTTAGGACTCAGGCCTAAAGTCACACGGCTTCCCTCCTCCTACTAAATCCTGCTTCAAGCCTTGATCTGGTGAAATGTAATGAGCAGGTTATGGTAGAGCCTGGCCTTGTTCTCCTCACTTGACTTTGAGATACCACACTCCTTGCTTCCCTCCCATCTCCCTGACTGTTCCTTCTCAGCCTTCTTTTCTGGGGCTTTCTGGTTCTCCTAACCTGTAAAGTTGGCAGGGTTTAGGCCCAGTCCTTGCTCTCTTCTCTGTTTATACTCACACTTGGGAATGTCATCTAACCCTGGGGACTTCCAATACCAAATATATATCCTGATGACTCCTATTTCTACTACATATGACATCACCACTTGATGGCAAATAAGAATGTCAAAGGTAACATGTATGTCCCAGTTCATTTGGGCCTCTATAACACAGTGGTTTACAAACAATAAAAATTTGTTGCTCACAGTTCCAGAAGCTAGAAATCCATGACCAAGGTGCAGGCAGATTCTGTGCTTAGTAAGGGCTCTCCTCCTGGTTCAGAGAGTCAGTCACCTTTCTCTCTGTACCCAAATGGTAAAATGGGCAAAGGGGCTTTCTAAGAATACCAGTCCCATTCAATAAGAGTTCACTCTCACGACCTAATCACCTCACAAAGACTCTACCTCCCAAGACCATCACATTGGGTAGAAGTTCAACATACAGATTTGGGGGATGGAGGGCAGTGGGGACATAAACATGCAGTCTGTTGCACTGGACAAAATCGAACTCTTCATTTCTTCCAAAACCTGAATTCTAGACAGTCTCCTGGCATCTCAGTAGAGGCAACTAAGTCTTCCAGCTGCTCGGGCCAGGGAGTCATCCCTGACTCCCCTTTCCTCCCCTACTCTCCATCCAGTCTTCCTGCGAATCCTGTCAGTCCCACAGTCTATGTGAATATAAAATGCAGACACTCCTCCCACTTCCTCTGCCTCTACCCACTCCCAGCCTGACCTCTCCCACTGGATCACTGCCATTGCCTCCTGACTTGTACCCTTGCCTCTGCCTTCACCCCTCCTCAGCCCATTGTCAAGAGAGCTCCCCACCCACCCATGGTAAGAGCTAGCACCTCCCACTGACCTTCACAGCAGATAGCCCTGCACCCCTGCCTGCCTGGGCTCCATCGTTCACATCTGTCCTGGTGTGATTAGAAGCAGTATGTCCTTTTGCTACCAAAAGGCACTGACTGGACAAGAAATTGTGTGCTGTCCTCCCCATGTGCACTTGTGTGACTTGGGCTCTGATCCTCTGTGTCCTTCGTCCTGCTTCTCTCCCCTCCTTGGGCCACAGTGTCTCTCCCCAACACCTGCTGTGTCTTCTGCCTCTACCTGCAACACTCTCTCCCCAGAGAGTCTTATGTCTCTTTCCTCATTTCCTTGGGATGCTCAAATGTCACCTTATCTCACCTTAATAATGCCTCTCTACTGCCCCCTCTCAGGAGAACGGCCTGGTCACACTCTAGCAACCCCCGCCCCCCATGCACCTTACCCTGCTGGATCCTTCCTCTGAACAGATATCCTCACCTAGCAGCTATATTTTCATTGCCTTCCTGTACTAGAACGTAAGTTCCTGAGCCCAGGGCTTTGTCTTCTGCTCATGGCTTCACCTCCAGGACCTAAAACAGCTCCTTGAACCTGGAAGGTACTCAGTCAGTATTTGCTAGAAGAATGAATGAACAGATGACTAAATGGCCAAGTTCAAGAAAAGTCACAAAACAGGGAGTTTTTCTCCTCCAAGCAAATGCTTTAAAATCTGCTACATCTAGTTGCAGCTTGGATCAATGTAAACCAAGTAAATGTTAGGAATCATTGTCAGTAACTCACATATCAGTCTGAGGTTGAGGATGTGACATTTGGCAGACTGAATCACTGAGGCACATCACAAGACTCCCCTGAGCTTCTTTATTTTTACAATAAAGTAATATTTCTAATGGTTTCCAGAATTAAAATTTCAAGATGCCATATTTTGGATACCAGAGAGGTGATGTTATAAAAAACAAAGAAAATAAATTGAACCATCAGAAGAGAATAATTCACTGCCTTCTTGCTCTGCAGGGTCACCCAGCATCACTCACCATCTCAATGGATGTGACCCAGCAGGTATCCACTCTGGAAGCTCTGGGACCAGAAGAGCACGTGGACAAGGAAAGGCCAATGTCCCTTGGTGTGCTGTCCTCCCCAGAAGGCACTGAAATGTATATATTACGGGCATCAACATTCTTCATGAACAATATGCATCAACCCATTCAAGTGTGTTAGCCACTCACCAGCCAACTCCTTTCACCTCAAGTTGTGGCCTTGAAAATAGGGAACTTGAAAAAATGCATTGAAGAAACAGAGAAAACAAAGTGCCCTACCTGGGAGCACAGATATGTCATGGGGAACAGGCCAGCACAGGAGGAGAGCAGAGCTGCCCCATGATGTCCATGCATGTCACAGACACCCCCATCCTAGGGTTCCCAGAGGCCTGCCTGGTTCCCTGCTCTCAGAAACCAATGGAAATTTCACACTGGGGAATGGAGGACTTTATTTATTTATAAAATATTATTCCTATTTATAAAATATTATATATGTATATGTAATAGCTACTGGGTGTGAAGTGAAGTTAATAGGTCAGAGATTTTAAAAGATCTATCAGAAATAAAATAAAATTATCTCAGAATAAATCAGAAAAAAATCAGTTTACACAAAAGTTTTGCAAGAACAACAAACTGATTTCCAAGTCACTGATTCAGACACCAGCGTTAGAAAGCTGGCAGGAAGGTAAACAGGCCGATCTCTAGCACCAGCAGGTGCTTTCCTACCTTTTCCAGTTCCTCCTTCAATATGCTGGATGGCAGCCACCCCAGAATCTGTGCTCTCCCCCATGTCTGAGGTCTTCCTAATACTCACCAAGTGACTTTCAGAATCCCTTTCGTCCTCTAAGGCCCAGGTTCAAATGGCCCCTCTCCAGCTTCCTCTGGCAGGGCCTTTCCCCTGAGGGCATTTAGTACTTTGGGCATCATTGTAGCCTTCTTGAGAGCAGGAGCAGCTGTGTCACTCTAGCCAGCACCCTGCTGCCTGCTCCTGGCTCCCCATGATGAGAGACACCCTCCATAGAGAAACACACTCCCAACTATGAAAGTAGCAAGTCACCGAATCAGGCAGAAGTCAGATCAGCTCCAGATTTGGCAAGCTAGTAGTATTCCTTGAGGAAACGAATCCTTTTACTAGGGATGTTCTTGCCCTCAGCAGTCACTCTAGCACCAGCACCAGTACCAGCACCGAGTGTGATGGGCACATAAAAAATAATGTGCTGAGCAAATGAACAAGCAAGTAAATGAATGAAACACACACACACACACACACACTCATACATACTTTTCGAACATACCGGGCTCCCTAGTTACCTAGGCTCTATCCTGAGTTATTATCTCTCAGTTTATCTGCTTCTCTGAGCCTTCAGGATGGGGCAGGCTCTGCTTGGTACCAGGTTATGGACGCAGTCTTCAGAGGAGAACTCTGTTAAAAATTACCTCCCACTGGCATCCACACCCTCAGTCAATGGCACACTCTACGGCCAAGGCTCTTGTTCATGGTGTTATGCATACATTGAGTTTGAAATCAGAATCTAGCAGAATCTATTTTAAATACACAGGGACTACAGTACATATGAATATGCTAATCAACTAAGCTTAATAGTTCTCGTTTGTATTAATGCAAATTAAGCAGCTGCATTTCCCACCAAATATTTTCCTTGGTATTTACTGACGAAATCAAGGTCCTTCTAATAAGTTCTAATATTTAATCTAAAAGCTCTAAAGAAGGTGCTTTAGTTGAGCATAATCTAATTTCACTGAACAAAATTGCATCTAAAAGCAATATAAAGTTACAATTTGTTTCTTGTCAAATAGTAAAAATGGCCTTTAAATTTTACATAGTTTTGACCTTTGGTTTTTGCATTTCAATTAAACTTCCCTCAGAACCCAGAGGATCAAATGTTCCCTGAGTGTGAATTAGGTCCTGACGAGAGGTGGCTACTGGCCCTCTGCCTCTTTCCTTTTCAGATGACATCTGTCTCCCTTTTGACATAGAGCAGAAATTTTCTCCCTCAGTGGCTGGAACGTAGGTAAACAGAAATACTAGGTCTGGACAATATCCTTAGACACATGAAATTTCTCAGAGTCAATCTTCAATGTTCATTCCTGGATCGGGATGCCATCGTGCCAGACTCCCTACTCCTGGTCTGAGAGTCATCCAACCTCTCCTCTAAGCCACATTTGAACAAGGATTCTGCCTTTACAATTCCTGTGGACATCCGTCCTCTCTCTCATGCTCATGAGAACCTGGGAAGCAGAAAAGAGGTTGTCTTTGGACTTCTAATAAAATCAGGTGCTTGGCTCTGAGAGTCTGTGATGCCACTCAATATCTACTCTCCCCATCTCCCTTGGCAATAGACTCTAATTTTTATCCAAGGCAATAGTGTCCGCCAGCTAAAAGACTACATTTCCCAGCTTCCCTTGTAACTACTAAAACAAAAAGGGTTTTTTTAAAATCCTGGTTTCCTATGGTGGAACACCTCACTAGCCCTGACTGTTAGCTCCAGGCATCTTTTACGTGACAGAAAAGAAATCGCATGAATTTTTATGTTATATGCAACTAAATCTAATCATAACTCTGGTGAAATTAAGATAGCTAGCACAGTTCTTGACACATCAATACTCAATAAATTATAGCAATTAGTTCAATCATCAGGTGGATCATCAGTCTAGATCTAGATGACACATCATGGAAGCCAACAGAGAAAGAGAATAGATAATGCCTGCAAAGATAAAGCATAAATTGAGAACTGTATCATTTACAATGTCAGCAAATATGTGGCACTAAGCACTATTCTAAACACGTCATATATATTAATTCCTCCATATCCTCAGCATTAATGCAGCACTAGTAAAATTGTATATCCTCAGGAAATTTGTGTTGAATAAGCAAATAGGTAGCTTGATAGATGACACCTTGCTTACCTGGATTGAATCTGACCTGCTCACTATGCTGGTTGAAACCCAGGTCAAGTGACACACTCACTCTTCATGTCCATAGACAACATATCTCCATGGCCATGGTCTCCCCAAGACTGGGCCCATTTTATCTCAAGTTACCTGGGAAATCCCTGTACGTATTTTCTCCCCTCAAAGAGAATTTCATCATTGCATCTCCTTTGTGAGCAAGCAAACATATAGCACTCTTTAGGATTTCACCACCTCCCTGACCTCAGTGGTTCCAGAAGGACAACTTTGACAGGGCAGTGTTGAAGCTTGAGGGGCCATCAGTGACCATCTGCCACACCATAGCACTAGACCCAAGCAGAGTATTCTGGACCTTCCACAATAACCTACCATGAACCGGGCACTTGCACATTCATTACTACATGTCATCTTCACAAGAGCTTCATGAGTTGGAATATTATTTTATCTGAAAGACACTAAAGATTAGAAACATTGTGACTTCCTTTGTTCATTTAAACTTAATAAGCACCTACTATGTGCTAGTCAATAGCATTTAAGGAGATAAGGGAAAATATGGCATATTACTTTCAGGAGCTTAGAGTTCAGTGGAGGAGGTAAACAAATAAATAAATAAAAATGCCATGTTGTAACTGGTGCTGTAATGAAAACATAAGATATTGTGGGGACATAATAAGACTAGTCACGGTGGAGGTACTGTTAGGGCTGAGGCACAGGTTTGGGCAGAGGTAGGAGATTGGGGTAACTGGAGCAGAGGTATGATGGCTTTGTACTCTGTCAACTTGGTAGGTTGAAGGCTATTTCCCATCATTTCCTTTCTTATATGTTTCTGGTTAGGGTAAGTCACAAGGGACATTCCTGGAAATTTGGGGGAAGAGGAGGCAGAAGTGAAACCATAGCCATTTTATAACTAACATCTAGTTGCTGATTTACCACAAAGGCATGAAGCAGCAGGTGAATGAGCAATTTCTCCAACTTCCCTTGGATCCTTCTTCAACTTCTCTGGCTCCTAGGACAGTTATATGTTTAGTTCTTTGATGGGAGGCCCTAGCTTCTGCAGGGCAAACTCATCCCCATGGTCAAAGGCAATAAACATGGACACAGATTTCAGGCCATGTTCATGGGTGTGTGTGGGTTGCAACCTGTTCATGATCTTCCTTTCCTAACTACCTGCCTTCAGATATCAATCTTCTGCATCAGAAGAGGAGACTATAGATTTATAGAGAATGAACCAGCTTCCACAATAGTGTAAGCCAGTAACAGATCCTTTCATGTGTGTGTGTGTGTGTGTACATGGAATCTCTTTCTCTGGCTAAACCCATCAATGCATAATTTGGTACCAGAAGTGGGGTGCTGCTGTAACATCCACCTAAAAATGTGGGAGTGGCTTTGGGAATAGGCAGTAGATAGAGTCTGGAAGAGTTTTGAAGAGTGTGATAGGGAATGCCTAAATTGCCTTGCACAGACTGTGAGTAGAAATATGGCCAACAAGGACATTGCCAATTAGGGCTCAGAAGGAAGTGCAGAACATGTTGAACTGGAAACTGGAGGCAGGAGGATCTTGTGATGTAGTGGCAGAAAGCTTAGCACAATTGCCATCTGCTGTACGGGGAAAGCAGAACGTGTAAGGGATGGACCTGGTTATCTAGCTAAGGCGATTTCCAAACAAAGTGTTGAAGGCACTGCCAGGTTTCTCCCTGCTGCCTACAGTAAAATGTGAGAGGAGAGAGATAAATTAAGGGAAGAACTGTTAAATAAAAAGAAATCAGGACTTGGTGGGTTTGAAAATTCTCAACCTCTCCAGGTGGCAAAAGATGCTGAAATTAAGAAATGACTTCTGAGCACCATCAGGAAAACTTGGCAAAGATGACGTTTTATCTAAATATAAAGCTACTCCCTTTCTGGAGCTTCCTGAATCACCACTTATAAACTACTTGTTTCAGGGTCTAATTCTTGGAGAATGATCCTAAAATGCATCCTTATTTTTTCCTAAATTCCAGGGACTTGAAGCTTAACCACACCATTCCCCAAACTGTGTTCCATCATCTTCTCCCAGCTTTCTCCCTACTCTTGGGCTGTTCTCTTTCAGCCCCTTCTATAATGTCCTTTTCTTAAGTCCATTAGGCAAAAACTGGGGTTGTCTGGAGATCTACACTTAGCAACCCTAGGAGATTTTATACTATTCCATGCCATCAAATGTCAATTTGCACACTAACCTCATAAACTTGTGTTTCAAAACTGCAGCCTATGTATCCAACCTCTCTATCTATCTATCCATCTATCTATCTATCTATCATCTCTCTCTCTCTCTCTCACACACACACACACACACACACACACACACACACACCAAAGCAAATCTTCTCACATTCATAGGTATGGAACTAGACCACTTGGATTTGAGTCCTGCCTCTACCATTTCCTGACAATGATAGCTTGGACAAGTATTTTTTTAACTTCTCTATCTCAACTATGGCACTTATTATTTGAGGTCAATAATAGTTCTTACCTTACTAGGTTATTGTGAAGATGAAATGAGCTCTACATGTAAAACAAAATAGTTCCTGAGACATATTACACTCTCCATAAACTTTAGCTCTCAATATTATATCTTGGTGAATTGTATCCCACAAAGGCCCTAGGAGAAATGCTTCAGGTTCCCTATTGCCCCTCAATACACATATATTCAATTAATCATCAAACACTGATTCTACCTCCTAAGTACCTTAAGAATCCATCCACTTCTCTCCATCCCAATTGTCACCTCTTTAGCTCAAGCCTTTTGATTCCCACAATGATCAGATCCAGCGTACCCCTGCCATGGCCCCTTACCTGGGTTTTATGTGTCCTGTAACCAAAACAAGCCCGTCACAATATGCCTATGTCCAAAGCCCTTCTCCATACCATAACAACAGTACCCTTCTAAACTAAAACTCTCATGCCTCTCCCCTGTTTAATAAGCCATAGAAATGAAATCTTGACATTTTAGCTTTGCCTTCTATATACACAGCCTGCTGTTCTCTTTCCTCCGTGGTCACTGTCATCGGTACCACCCTCATCCCCTTGCATCTTGTGCTCCAGTAATTTTAAACTATTGGTAAATTTTGAACTGCTTGGACTTTTAACATAACCTTTCTCCTAGAGTCTTCAGTGGATAAAAAGAGGGAGTTTTTACATCAAGGAATAACCCTGTCACCATAAGTGTCCAGAGCTTAGCAACAGGTAGAAAGGGACTGTCTGTGGTCCAGGGACCTGGGTGAGGAGCATGGGGAGGAGATCAAATTAAGCAGGGAGCAGTACATGTTATCCCTGGGCTGCTCTGACCACCTCAGAGTGCAGCTCCTGACTGAACGTGACTCCAAACTCTGCGTTGCTGGCTTTCAAGGCAAGGGATCACTTCAGTATTGCCAGAGAGCTCATCTAACCCTGCAAAGGTCAGGAACCCCCACTGACAGAAATGGGTCCTGCAATAGCAAAGGAGATTTTCATAGCAGAAGCCAAACTGGAAGCACTCTGTTACAAAGGCTTTATGTTATAGGGCTTGGGTTCCTTTTTTTTTTTTTAAACCTTCCTTTAAAAAAAATACTCAAGAGGCTGTCAGGCAGCTCCAGCGCATCTCCATTAGAATTCAGAGTATTCCACGGTAATTACAAAACAGCTGTAATGGAAAATTGGTAGTCAAACCCATTTTCCAGCGACTAGAACGGTGAATGGGCTCCATTATGTTCCTAATTCTCATTAACTTAATTTGCATAGGAAACAATGAAAGAATACATAATGAGGTACAACGGGCGAACAGCCCAGCCCTCACCCCCTGCAGTGCTGGGTTCAACTCTCAGTGACCAACTCCCAGGGAGGACAGGCTGAGTGCCCTGCTGGGCTGCACTCCACTCAGGTGACTGCAGCTGCCGGCCTGAACCAGTCCAGGACCGACAAGGTGGAGGGTGACTGTGGAATTGTCTCCCCTCAGCACACTCAACGCAAACCCCACTTCTTCTTCCACCCCCACCCCAGCTTCTGGTAAAGCTGGAGAACTGGAGCAGAAGGAGGAGGGAACTTGTTTTCGGGTAAGCAATTCCAGGCTTTGGCTGTACGTGCACGCGTGTTGCTTCCTACAAATCTGGTTTTAAGTATAATTAGCCCTGACAGAAGGATGAGATAAGCATCCGAGTACTGAGTGGGTTGGGGATGCAGGGCTGGGCCTGAGATGGGTTCCCTCTGGGAGGTGGGGCCCACAGTGACCCAAACCTCTGCTGATACACTACCTGGGACTTGAGATGAGGCAGGGGTGGATCACAGCCAAAGCCCAAAGCTTGAATAACTAAGTTATCTCCTGACTCTGTCTATCAAGCTGTGAGGAGTGGAGAGCCAGAAGTTGTACTCTCTACTTTAACAAATTGAATTATAAACTGGAAAAAAAAGTGGCACAATCTGTTATTGGTCATTTGGAATATTTTAGACACTATACTAGACAGTCTCACTGAATCCTTACAGCAAAACTGCAAAGTAAAGTTACACCCATTTTGCTAATGAAAAAACTGAGGCTCAAATATTTTGATATATTAGGATTATTTAGATATTCAGAGGCAAAACCCAGACTGAAGCTACATCTTCTGAACCAGAGAGTCTAGTTAGGCCAATGCTCACCTTGCTTACTCCACGGAAATTATAACATTGTGTGGTACCCCGGGATGAAGGAGAGGGGCTTGGAGCCTGGAACGTGTTGCCCCAATCCGCAAGTAGGTGAGAGGATCGATATCTCAAGCCATGTGGACTGGAAAACTCAAGTCTAATTCAGGAAAAATGCTGGTCTCTCGTACAGATAATCTGAGAGTTACCAGGAGGGCAGATATATCCCAACAGTGTCTCCCTGGCTGAGGCAGAAGTGCCTGAAATGCCACCATTAGTTAATGCCTCTTCCTAAATGCCTAACTCTGTGGATGGTGTATAACATTCATTCCATAGAGAAACATAATGTAGAAAGCATGTATTTATCTTAAAGTAAGACCTGGGTTTGAATCCTAACTCTGACACTTAATAGCTGAAAGGCCTTATACAACTCGCTTCCATGGAACTGAACCAGGTAACCTTCCTGCTCTTAAAACTCTACATGTATTTATCATAGACCTTGAGATGGGAATGGACCAATGGTACGCAATGTGCTAAAAGCCATAAGGGTATAGGCAAAGTGACCGAAAACAAACTTTTCCAGCAACCAACCTTTCCCAGCTGATCTATACTGACTATTTCACACTCAAAATCTCCAACTACAATTTTTTGAGAAACTACTAAGTCTTGGGCATCACACATACATGGTTTATAATCACTGTAACAACACTACTAGTTTCATTATCACCATTAGGTGAGAAAAATTATCACAAGGGATTGAAGCCACATAGCCCAATGTTCTGCCTAAACTGGGTGTCTGCTCTGTATCAGTCCGAAACTTTTCTTTTTGCAACAACTTGCTGCCACTCCAATAGCAGATCCCTCTCTGCACGTAGAGTTGATGGCACCCTTTTCAGCATTCCAGTGAGCTCTCCATGCTCAGGGTGGGTTTGGAACTCAAGTGGGCATGTCCCACCTCATTTGCTCCTCAACCTCACCTGCCGAGATGCACTCTGCATCCAGAAGACCTGGAAACAGACAGCTTCAGCAGAACTTCGGGTTGATGACCAGCTGGGTGGGTTCATCAAGTGCCATGCCCATGAAGCCCAGGCAGAGACACCTTTGAAAACCAACATGTGTGAGGCTAAGGCAAAAAGCTTAGTCTGCAGCCTGTGGGCAGAGCTCCTGTCTTTCTGTCTGAGACCACCAGCAAACAGTTCACAGAGTTCAGCTTTGTAAGTGATCATTGATTAATGGATTGACTTACTGCTTTTATCACCATCAAGACTATTTACTAAGTACCTGATATGTACAATCATTGTTCCAGGAATTGTAGAGAATTTTACATTACTCCAGTTCATAAAGCACATTTCAATTTCCTAATTCTTCATAGTATTACTCAAAATTGCTTGGTTAGGCCTAAGTCATGGGAGATGGTCATCTTTCTTGATGCTAGTCTCATGGTCTGGGGGTACTCAGTAGCTTATGACCGGAAGGAGACTCAAGAGACCAAGTCCAATGTTCCAATATTGTGCCAATTCATCCTTGATTTTAAAGATAAATACCAGCTCACCTATTTAAGCAAGGACCAATTCCAAGCAATCCCCAGTCTGAGAGATATCAACTTTTAGATTATTTTTTTCTGTAGGTTCTCCAAAAATATTCCCTCATTTCTCTCTACATAAGAGAACAAAACTGAAGATGTTCTAGGAAGATACAGGGCTGGTTTGTTTGTTCCTTTTTTGGGTTCACGCAGTGGCACTTACACACCAACAAAAACCCACTTGTGATTGAAGTTTCCCTCTCAGAGTTGCAGACACTCGGCGTTCCCTCAGTGAAGAGCCTCTCACTGCATCCTGGGAGCCAGCACTGCACCACACCGCTCTGCCAACTGCGTCACTTTTGGATTCTGGGCTTTGAAACCAAATAAAAATTGATATGTGTGTAATCACATTTGTTTAATTAAAGTAACACATCTGTGCAGTAAATATTCCAGCACGAGCTGGTCAATAGCAAATCCTCAGCATGTACAGTAATAATTGACTAATGCAATTAAATGCATGTCAGAGTTTTAAAAGAAAATATAATGAGATTTCATCATTTTATATGTACAGGTAATTAGTTCTTAGGAATGTGAGTAAAAGCAAATTATCTACAGATTTGAACTATCAGCAGATAATTCAAATGACCTAGTTGGGGAAAGAAAATGGTATCTGAAACCTAGAGAAATTCAAACCAAAACAAATGTTCCCTGCGATTACATCTGAAAGCTGTATTAAGAAATGAGCGTGTATAATTTTGCTCAACATGTTTTTATCAAGCTTTCCTTTTGGATGAGTTGAGCTCTAGGGAGGACACCAGGCTAGAGAGACATCTCGCCTGGCTCACGCTCCTCTATCGCTTGTTTAGGTACCCAGGAACCTTCCAGTACCAGGCTCTTTGAACAAGTCTTCCTTTACTTTGTATTCAAGCTGAGTCCGTCTTTTACTGCTTAACAGTTCTTCTTTGGTGTGAGGGTTATTGTCCTGGATTCTGGACAGCATGTGCACAGGAGGGCTGTGGGAGGGGCATTCCAGGAGGAGGGAACAACATGAGCAGATGCATGGAAGTAGGAAGACACATGGCCTATTTGGGAAACAGCAAGGAGTCAGTCTGACTAGAGAAGATTCCAGGAGGAGAAAAGAGGCAGCTATGGCTGTCAAAATAGGCTGGGAAATGATGGGCAGAGACTTGAATATCCGCCAAGAAGTTTGAGCATGATTCCTCTGAGGGCAATTCGGAGTTGCTGAAAATGCTGTTTTCTGCAACGTCATTCAACACTAATCATACCAAATGCTTCAAAAATCCCAGCACACCAATGTGAACTTGCTGTTCTTACAGTCAAGTCTTCACAGCCAAATCCTGGCCATTTGAGATTAAGGCCCTTTCTCTTCGGAATGGGAGGCTGTCTGGCTGTTTCTCCATCCATTCCCCAGAAGTGATTCCTTAGTTTGACTCACTTCTCTTAGCTATATTCTCAGAAGTGATGACACTGGCACCTTAATGGCCCATCTTAATGACCATAGCTTTGCCCTGTGAGTTCTGTCTCATGTGAATCTTATTGCCATAACCAAAACCAGTGGAGGGCAGGGACAGTGAGCCATTTCTGTGCATGCAATTTTAGGTTTTCAATGTATATACATGGGCTGTTTGAGTGCATCTTTGCTACCTGACCCCCTGTCAGGAAACAGCAGTGAGAAGACAGAATGATGATGATGAAAAACATAAGACATGACCATCATTTGATATAAGAGTAACATGTTTGTCACAAACTGGAGGGCAGAAGCTTTATCTGGTCACACAGTTAGTGGCTATCCTGAAGGACAGCCCCACTTGTTTCCTGGCTTGTACCCCTCATGATCAGAGCCTCCCTTCTGTGGGACAGTTTGTGCTGGTCCATTGGTGGCCAGAACTAATGGTCAGCATGGCCCCATATTTAGAGCTTAGCTATTGAAAGTTCCTTCAACAGCAACAACAGAAAATGCAGTAAAGATGATAGAGAAAAAACACACAGAATAGAACAAAGAGACATATGAATCAATAATAGTACAAACCTTATTTATACCAAACTGAAAATATATATATACATATGTATAAGATATATTAATTTAATGTATTGAATGTATATAAAACAATTAGAGAATATAAATACTTACTATATATTTGTCCATAAGGAATTTTTGTTGTGGGTTAAGTTTTAGGTATGATCATTATATCATGGTTATGACTTGTTTATCTTTTTCAAAAGAGCCCTTACATTTTATAGATACAAATCAAAATACACACAGGGAATAGGCAATTATGATATCTGTATTTCTTTCATAATAACCCAGGAGAGAGTGAAAAGGAGAGTAGGTGAGGGCATGAATGAAACAAAAATGGCCAAGCACTGATAGTTGTTGGAGCTGGGAAAGTACACAGGGTTTAATATTTAGTTCCTTGGCATCTGCACATATTTAAATTTTTCATTAAAAATGATGATGGCTATGATTTGCAGTCACCCAGGGCAGAGGTCTTTCTGTGGCAGGGTTGCACTGAGACTAGAGTCTTGGGTTCCATGTGTGGCTAGGGTTGTAATCTATAATTTGTCAGGTATGGAGCAAACTATGACCGAAGTAAGAGTCCAGGAGTGGTCAGAATGAGGTAGGGACTGTGTGGCCATGATTATGGGGTAGCTTTGGATCTGGGCTTGGGACCAGTCTATGACCAGCTTAGTAGGAAATGAATTAAACAGAATCGGTCTATAGCCAAAATAGGTCATTCTTTCTAGAGTTGAAGATGGTCTATATATTCAATTAGGGAATTATCTACTCCCAGAGTTAAAATTCAAAGTTGTGGACAAATAGAAAGTTATAAATGTGCTCTGTGGGGATGGTGTGGGGTAGATGGCATGTTGGATCTAGCATGACATGAGCTTAGTGATTGACACCTGGAAGTTGAGGTTTGGGTCAGCTGTGACTGACTTAGGAGAGAGTTAGTTTGTGAAGGGGGTTAAGGAGTCTACAGTTCAGTTTCTTCATAGGGTTGGGAGGTGGTTTCACACTCTGGGCTGCATGTTAGAGTTACCTATGGGAGAGGGAGGAGGGAGGCACAAAAGTACCAACGCCAAATCCCCAGCCTAAGCACAGTGATCCAGGAACTGAGGCCAGAGCATTGGTTTTGGTGAAAACCACTGGGTTAGGGTATCAGAGTGACCCAACTAAGGGATCCTTTGTATCTGGAGTTAAAGGATGTCTGTGACTGGGGTGGCAAGTACAACTGTTCAATCTGTGACTACGTAATAAAGAAGAGCTATTTGGGCCTCCAGAATGATGTGGAAAGTTTGCTTCATTAACACTGTATTCTAATCCTGAGGGCCCAGATTCAAACTACTCAAGAAACACATAAAAAGAATGTGGTGACTTGATCTAAAACAGTGCTCCTAACTTACCTCTGTGGCACATGTTGCAGTCTTTTGACCTGAAGCAAGAATGGGTTTCTCCACTGCAAAAAAAAAAAAAAAACAATACTAAGTGGTCTAGACCTGTGGCCATTCAAGAGATCATGGATAAAATGGTCCATTAGGATACTGAACCCCTGATCTTGGCCTCAGTCGATCTAGGTGCCAGTCCCCTTAGCTAACCATGAGTCCAAATGAGGATGGAAGAACTAGAGAGCAGGGGCACCAGTAGAGAACAAATAAGATGAAAGAACTGAGTGTCTGAGAAGGCAGCCCACGGGAGGGAAGATACTAAGACAACTGAGTTCAGATAACAACATCCCTATGTGATAAGTGGTATTATTATTACTACCTGTTAATGCAGATGAGGAAGCTAAAGTTCTGCAAGAGACACAGGCAGCCAGCAAAAAGCAGAGGATCAAAATCAGGGGTGTGACCCCAAAATCTGAATTATTTCTGTGACCCTGATTGTACAGCAAAACAAACTCTGTGTGTGTGTGAGTGTGTGTGTGTGTTGGGGAAGGAGCAAGAAGCCAGAGGGTCAGCCAGAAGAAAATGATGATATCAGCAGTCCTGGATGTCTAGCAGAGAGCTTTTCAGTTGACTTGACAGTAAAGAAGATCCATTGTAACTCCTTGAACCAAGGCAGAGACCATAAAAGCGGTGTTTGGGGATGCTTAATCTTGCAGGGAGAATTGAAAGATAAAAGCTTCGGGAGCAGGGCACTCAGGCTTCAAGAATCAGAGTTATTCTCGTTCCCCTCCTTGGCCACTGAGTCAAGTATACCAACTAGTTTCTTTGTCAATTTCCCCTTCAGTCCTGTTTCCTATTTCTAGGATGAATGAAGGTTATCAACCATGATTACTTGTATTGGAATTTGCACCTCTAAGAGTTTTTTCTTTAAAAACACAGTAATTTGTTCAATCCTCACTGGTCCTTGTTTCATATGAAGAGGAATGTCACAAGCAACGCTCTCCCCAGGTACATTTTGGGGCTAAAAGTTTTCCCCCATCTAAAGGGGAAAACCCTACAAACAGACCCACGCAGAACAGGCAGTCCTGTATCTTAGAAGACAGGGTCCTCTTGGATAGGAACTTGGAAAAGATGGCGTCAGGGTCTCCTCCAGCTCCACAATATCATGAAGATGAGATTCTAATTCTTAAAAATGTGTCAGGTTCAGCCTTCTGCCTTCAAGCAGACCTGCACTCCTGGAGGAAACTCAATTCCTGGAGCTTGCCAAGCCTTTCTGTTTTCCAGGGTTTTGGCACTTGCTGTTTCCTCTTCCTGGATGGCTCTTCCTTTTGCTCTTTGCAAAGCTGGCTCATTCTCTTCCTCCAGGTAGTTGATTTTAATATCTATTTAAGTAGATCATTCTGGGTTTTTTTCTTTCACATATTAAAACCATGATTATGTCCTATGTGGATCTTACCCCACTCTGATAATTTTATATATTCATTTGCTTGATTGATGTTTATTTCCCCAATGAAAATACTAACTCCACCTATTTGTTCACAGATGAGTTCCTAGGATGTAGCACAGTGACTGGCACATAGAGGGTACTCGAGAAACATGGGTTGGATGGAAGGAAGATTAGATAAAGGAATGGATGGATGAATGCATAATGGAGGAAGAGAGAGAAGAATGAATAAATACTTTATTAAGTGTGTCATGAACAAAGAAGGGTTCTGAGTTCAAATAGGTTTGGAAAACATGTTCTCTTCCCTTCTTGGAGATTCACAGTACACATTAGCAATTTAAATGGTCTGAAAATTCCCCAGTAAGAAAAAAAAACTTGCTTAATTTTATTTAACCCAGCATTTCTTAAACTTATTTTAACTTAAAATACTTCTTTTTCATGGTACCTCTACTTAACATTTTGCCAAAGAATGTTCCTTAAAACAAGATTTGGAAAGTCTGCTCCTTTCTAACCACTGCCATGTTGGATAGTAATTATTTTAAAATTTTCCTTCCAGGCTGTGAGGTTCCAAAAGATATACTGAGACTCACTCATCTTTGTGCCCCTGGTATATAGCACAGTGCCAGGTACAGAGCAAATACTCAGAAATAATTGAGTACTTGACAACACAGGAAAGGAGGGAGGGAGGTGTAAATGTAGCTGAGTTAGTCAGTAAGGAATTCTTTCCTGATATGTACCTTCAATTAACTTTGAGGAAAATAAAATGCTAACCTTACTGAATCAGAAGTCAGAATGACATTAATAGTCTTAGATAAATTCTAGATTAGTAATGTACCTAGGGTTAGGATTGGAGTTAATTCACAATAAACACTTCCCCACCACCCTCCCACATATACATACATAAACAGTGTTCTTATGATGAGCTCTTTCCTATTTCTGAGAGTCATGTAATTACTGGATTTAGGGTGGTAACTACAGTATTATGTTCTAGTTAAGAATATAGGCTCTCGCCCTGACTGGGTGGCTCATTTGTTTGGAGCACTGCCCCGTATATCAAAAGGTTGCAAGCTCAATGTTTCTCTCTCTCATCTATCTCTATCTCTAATTCTCTCTGTCTCAAAAAAAAAAAATCAATAAACATACCCTTGGGTGAGGACTAAAAAAAAAGGGTATAGGCTCTGAAGTCAAATCCAGTGTCTATTCTTGTCTGAGTTGGAGCTGCTATAACAAAAATACCATGGACCGAGTAGTTCATAAACAACAGGGATTATTCCTAACAGCTCTCAGGCTGGGAAATCCAAAATCAAGAAATTGGCAGATTTGATGTCTGGTGAGACCCTGCTTCCTGATTCACAGATGGTCATCTTCTCACAGTGTTCCCACATGGTAGAAGGGGTCAGGGGGCTTTCTGAGGGCTCTCTTATAAAAGGCACTAATCCCATTCATGAGAGCTCCACCCTCATGATCTTTTCATCTTCCAATGGCCCCCAACTCCAAATGCCATCCCATAGGTCTCAACACATGAATGGAGGGGGCAGTGAACACAAACATTTTGTCATAGCTATCAAGTATAAACTTTGACAAAGTATTTAAATTTTCTAAGGCTCAATTTTTTCATGTGTATAATGCAGATAGTATAGCATAGAATTACAGTGCTTTCATGAATATTAAATTAGATAAACATGCCATGGGCTTAGGATCATGCCTGGTATGAACCAAGCAAGCAATAAGCTATTGTATAACTGCCTGTGGGACTCCCTTCCTGATGATGACATCAGGAGCTGAAGCATTGCATCTCCCAGGAGAACTGCCTTTAGAAGAATGCCTAGGGAAATGCTTCACTCAGAAAAGCAGTACTTGGATTGTGAAATTTTAAACCCATAGAAGGACAATTTTAGCAGCTGGGCCTTCAAATCTCACCCCAAGATTCTATTTCCCCCTTGAACAACTTGCGAAATCACACACAAGCCCATTGCATAAAGCTTTGTAGGTGTTGTCTGTACCAAGAGGCTGGTGAGAAACCACAAATAAGCATACTTCCTCCAGAGAAAATTCAGCCTATACTGGCTTATAGAAATTCACCTAGAGCCTTGACTGGTGTGGTTCAGTTGGTTGGGTGTCATCCCACAAACTGAGAAGTTGCCAGGTTCAGTTCCCAGTCAGGCACATGCCTGACAGGCCCGGTCCCCAGTTGGGGTGTGAGCAAGAGGCAACCAATCGATGTTTTTCTTTCACATCAATGTTTCTCTCCCACTCTTTCTCCCTCCCTTCCCCTCTCTCTAAAAATAAATTAATTAAAATCTTAACCAAAAAAAAAATCACCTAGAGCTGGCTATGCCACTCTCCTTCCTTGTAATCATAGAATTTATTTCTTTATCTCTCCACTGCTCTTTGAGTTTCATGAATTACAAACATTAGTAATTTTTATGTGTATAGTTTCTGTAGGTGCTTAGGCATAGGAGGTGTTGGAGCAGCCACAAGAGGCAGAATAGGGCACAGCTTTAACCTATATATAATGGGGTTAAAGGGGTGGAGTGAGGAGTGTTGTGGGTGAGCTGAGGTAGAAGAGGGTAAAGAGGAGATAAATGATGATAAAAAAATTAATTTAATTTTAAAAACTTAGCACCTACCCAAGGCTGAATACAAAATAAATACATAAGAAAGGAATACATTTGAAATGAATTGAATACAAGAGTACCATGCAAGAATTATTGTTTTAAAGAGAATTTAGGTTCAAAACAAATACGAGTCCCCTCTTTTGGTTTCAAATGTGTCCTAGTTATGGCCTCTGGTAGAAGTTACATGCTCAAAAGGCTTAAAGGGATTCAGAGAGTAATATAATCCTCCCGCTCCTAGTCAAGATTCACCTTAAATTAGCTCAAATGGTCTTTACCTTTCTTTTAAATAAAATTTAAACCCATCTAGAAAATCCCAGATTCTTAAAAGTGGAAGGGACTCCTTCCTGAAATCCAACATTTTTGACAGATGGCTATACAGGCTCGGAGGGAGGGTAGAGGGGAATGAGTTCAAGAGCTGCATCCCACATCTTTTCATCTTTAGAAAGCTCTCATGTCAAACTGAGATCTGCTTCACAGTAACTTCCATCTGCTGTTCCAGTTCCACCATTTAGAGCCACACAGGACAGGTCTGATCTTTTCCATTTGACATTCATTCATTCCTGACCCCCACCTCCCATCATCTCTCCACTGCACTAAACACCTCCTTCTCTTTGAATCTTCTCCTTGAAATCTGCGGCTTCAGACCCTTTACCATGCCAGTAACCTGCCTGTGAAGCCACTGTTTTGGTTATGGTCTTTCTTAAAATGCATCTACTAGAGCTGAGTCCAAGTGCCCCAGATGTGCTCAGAGCCACAGAGCAATGAAGCAATCAATGGTTAAGAACAACAGCTTGTACAATCGGATACTCTTGGTTCCACCTTGTCCTAGCTCTGTGTCCTGGTACAACATTCAGAACCTAAGTTTATCCATCCATAAAATGGGCATAACAATAAGATTGTATAAAAAACATTAAGTGCAGGTCCTGGTCCCTGGTTAGTACAAAATAAATGATGGATACAATGAATATTAAAATTAATTTGAATTAAATTAAATTGGTGTTATTTGTATTCTTAGACATGATATTCCATTAATTGTGTGAAATTTTTAACAGCTATTCATGCTGTTCATTCACAAAATATGAGTTATGTAAAACATATTTTTCCCATAAGTTATTGTCAAGCAAATATCTCCCCTATCTTATCTTTCTGCAACTTCTAATTTTGACTGTATTCATGTTTCTCTTCTGTTCCATTGTTTCAACATTCAATATATCATCTACTGTGACTAAAAAAGAAAAGACCCTCCCTGGGCCACAAGTCACAGCACTTGACTGCACAGAGGCTGGAAGCTTTTCTAACATAAGCAAGGCCCTCATGTAGTTGGGGTCATCTTGCCTTATGTTTTCCTTCCCTGCTAGGGACTCCAGTGTCCAAACTTCCACCATTAGGAATTTATCCTATGAGTTCATTCGACAAGTACAATGCACGTTTGCTGAATGCCTGCTCTACGGCAACGTGTTCTCTTAACTGGCTCTATGCAGTACACAAGACAATCAAAAGCTCTACTCTCATGGAGCACACATTCCAGAGGGGCAGATGGACAAGCACAAAGCACATGCACCAGATGGTTCAGACCACAGTAAGTGCCCTAAGAAAATAAAGTAGATGGCAACATAAAGAGGGGCATAGGTGGGGAGAGGATGACTAGACTGAGCAATTCCAGAAGACACTAACTACCTAAAGCAAGGCTAGAAACTGCCAGGCCCAACAGATACACAAATCAGCACTTACCAGACTGTCCAGCTGCTCCTTTTATGGACATGAATGACATCAAATCATATGCCATAGAAAGGTGGTAAATCTCTCTGTCTTCAAAAGTTCTGAAAGCCTGGCCCAGGTTGTCCACTGCAAGTTCCTTGGGCTCATCAGACAGAACTTCCTTTGCCAATGCCAGGAAGGCCAGCAGCTCAGTATGGTAATCTGGAGCATTGCATGCTCTTCAGAAGCTATGGGAGTGCTTAAAATGGGGAAATATACTTTCACTAAATTGGTTCACTTGGAAAACAAATCTAATGGTATCCATAAGGAGCTGGGTATGGTAGGTTTACTTGATGGGAAAAAGTCTGGGAATTGTTTCTCTGTAGCTCAAACCAGGGAGAGCCCAAGCACATTCCCTGGTTCTCTCTAGGTCAGTCATCATAGCACCACCCTCATTGGACAAGCTGATTTCTCATGGAAAGAGGCCTCCATCTTTTCTAATCAAAAGGTTAGAGGTACACTGGTGAAGAATTTCTAATTTGCATCATTCTCTCCTGGAGTTCCAGACAATCTGCCCATTCATAGCCATTTGGCCTGCTTTCTTCCCAAAGTGGTCTCTAGCTAGCTATGTTTGGGACTTTGCTGTTTCAAATCCTATTCAAGTCACATGAGAAAATGAGAAAAGTTAATCGTGCTAATAAATACACCTTGGTCAGAACCTGGGGAGAATCTCCACTAATTACATGAGCTCTGGAGCTAAGATGCAGATTAATTTGACAGTAAGATTATTAACCTAGAAAACAAGGCCACAGGTTTGCGGAGCTGGCCTTGCTTTTTCCTGTGGAATAAATCTTGAATTGGAGGTCTACGATCTACCTCAGCAGACACTGGGCAATGAGCCCACTGTTGCAGAGAGGGGTTTTCTTTCTTAGGTCACCAGGTTGCTCTGCATCCCACCACAAAACCCTCACTGAAACCTTCAACATACATGCTTGGAGTATGTATGGAGTATTTCTGGAGTCATGCTATGTGCTGTCCATAGCTACAGAAACTTGTATATGAATGCATAGAAAACTTTCTGAAAGGATTCACACAAAAATGCTGACAGTACGGCAGGTCCTCAAATAACGCTGTTTCAGTTAACATTCTGTTATAACGCTGATGAGATGCATAGGAACTTGACTCTTGTCTCTATCAATTAGCCTATGGTAAATCAGTTTCCTTACATGTCTTCTCACTTAAAGTTGCAGAATCAACAATGGTAAGTGAGAACTTACTGTAGTTACCTGAGGGGAAGGGCTCGAATGGAGCAAAAGGTGGTCTACTAGATTTTTATCATTTTTAATGTAAGATCTTAATATTTGGAAGAAGAATATTTCAAGAATTTCTTATGCAATGAAACTTAATTGTGTAAAATCACACACATGCTACTAGCATCTGAATAGAAATAAACAGGATCGACTCCATGGGGGGAAAATAAAGAACAGGCTCAAACTTCCACACAGCACTAAATACAGCAACACACATGGAATTTCTGGAGAAATTCTATAACCAACTAACTGTTCATTCTATTAAAACTATATGAAAATAACATACCTTCTAAATAAAATTGCTCAAAACCTATCAGTTAATCCAGTAATAAACTGTGTTAATAATTTAGAATAAAAGATTGGGGTTCAGCAGAGATGCTGGTATTAAAATCATTTACATGTAGAACTGAGTCTATATGGTTGTAGGAAATGTATATTCAAAATAAAACATTTTATAATTGAAAGAATATACATAATATAAAAATGATGAATTATTAATATTCCAGTTCTGAAATTCCCTGGTAACCACAAAAAAGGGAAGTGAATGAAAATCTAAAGCATAACATGAACTGAAACAGCACTACTTTCCCCATCTGCAGAGGAGGCAGTTGACAATTTCTGCTTCATTTGGGGAAATTACGTACATTTTCTGTGTTTCCTGCAGTGAGGACATAATGAATAAATATATATACACACACACACACACACACACATTGTTTAACACAGTGCATGGCATATATAAGGAGATCCTACCCCTTGTAACAGCATGGATGGAACTAGAGAGCATTATGCTAAGTGAAATAAGCCAGGCAGTAAGGGAGAAATACCACATGATCTCACCTTTAACTGAAACATAATCAACAAAAGAAAACAGCAAACAAAATACAACCAGAGACATTGAAATGAAGAACAATCTAACAATGGCCAGAGGGGAAGGGGGAGAAAACAGTGGGGGGAAGGGTTTCCAGGAAACACTATAAAGGACACATGGACATAACC